>PRKT01001571.1:16160-28664 GCA_003671525.1 Saccostrea glomerata | reverse complement strand
CACTAAATACCCAAGTTAGTAAAGAATGAAAAGAATAAGACTTTAACGGAAAACTATCATTTATAACTTATTTAATAGTTTATTAAGTTTATATTATTTATATCTATTATTTATTTTACTTCATTTAAAATCACTCCAACTTTTATTATTTTAAATAAAAGTACCTCTACTACAAACTCCCCCCCATTAGAAAATGACGTCCCCGTCATTTCTCTAATGGACTTACCAACTATACTCTGCTCTGTTCCTGCAATTCTTCAAGTTAACTGGACGATCTGAAATAAAAATAAATATGTACAATTAAAAACAGATTAATTTCTCTTTAAAATATCTAACATTGTTTGGACTATTTCCTTTTCATATGACTTCATTTCTGTTGAAGACTTCAAACGATTCAGATAATCGCATTTCTTCATCCATTCTTGTTGCTGCTGTTGCTGCGTTAAGACATATTCCTGAGGGTTCAATCTATCTGGTTTTCTTCTCTCCCTAGTACTTCACCTTGGTAACACTGGTACAGGTTCTTCTTCTTTATCATCAGATCTGGGACTACTAGCTTCAGCATGTTCCTGCTGTTGCTCTGTCTCTGTCTGTACTGGCTGTTGTTCCGTTACTCTCTCCTCTGCATCATGATGCTGTATTTCTTCTTCTCTTTCCTGTCTCTGCTCTATCTGATCCATCTGTTCTATGGGTCTATGTACAGTCTGCTCTCTAGGGCTCTGTACTCTCTGCTCTCTAGGGCTCTGTACTCTCTGTTCTTCTGATCTGTGTACACTCTGCTCACCTGGGTGTTTACTAACATCTACTGGGATGTTAACCTCAGGGATCATTGGTACCGGTACCGGGATAAATTCTGTAACTGACTCTTCATCAGAACTAGCATCTCTGTCATCTTCTAATTCTCTATTCTCTGGTGTTCTCTCTAGAACCTGTTCTTGTTTCTTCCGGGTTTGCCTTGTCCTGGGTTTAGGAGTGGGTCTGGAAGATGATGGTGTTGTTGTTTCTTCTGAACTGGCTTTATAAGAGTCTAGATGTCCAATAGGGAGTAGAAGGTTTCGATGTAAAGTTCGAGTTTTTCCTTTTGTTGTTTCTTTCTGTACTTTATATACTGGAATTTCTGGATTAGGATGTTCAATTATTAAGTATGGTTCTTCTTCCCACTTATCAGCAATTTTGTGCTTTCCATCAAAAGTTACAATTTTAACAAGTACTCTGTCTCCTATCTGTATTTCTGCATTTGTTGTTCTTCTATCATAAATCTCTTTCTGTCTTTCCTGTGATTTCTTGGTAATTTTGTTCACTAGTTCGTAAGCTGCTTTCATGTTTTCTTTCAAGTTGCTGATGTATTTCGACACGGATTTCTTTTCTTCTTTCTTTAGGCCAAACTCTATGTCGATCGGTAATTTTGGTTCACGTCCAAACATAAGGAAATATGGGGAAGCTCCGGTTGACTCATTCTTGATGCAGTTGTACGCATGCACTAATGGGTTAATATACAGCTTCCAGTTCTGTTTCTGTGATGGTTTCAGGGTTCCTAGCATGTTGAGTAAAGTTCTATTATATCTCTCACATTGACCGTTGCCCATTGCATGGTAAGGGGTTGTTCTTGACTTTTTCATCCCTGTAATCTGACATAATTCTTTGATAATTTGGCTCTCAAAATTAGCTCCCTGGTCTGAATGTATTCGTGTTGGAATCCCGTAGTAAGTAATAAAGTTGTTGTATAACGCTTCTGCTGTTGTCTTTGCAGTCATGTTGCGTGTTGGTACTGCATGCGCAAAACGAGTGAAGTGGTCAGTTATAACAAGTACATGTTGATATCCTCCTTTGCTCATCTCTAATGTCAGGAAATCCATGCAGACAAGTTCTAGTGGATAGGAAGAATTGATGTTGACTAATGGTGCTTTCTGATTTGTTGATTTCCTGTGCACACATCTGTTGCAGTTCTTAATCCAGTTTTCGATGTCTTGGTGCATTCCTATCCAATAAAATCTGTCTTTGACAAGAGATGATGTTCTTTCTCTGCCAGGATGGCCAAACTTGTTGTGTAATTCTGTCAAAACTTTGTCTTTGAATGACCTGGGTATTACTAATTGTTGATTCACGTTGTCAAATGAAGTTGTTTCCCTGTAAAGAATATTATTGATAAGTCTAAGCTTATTGAAATTCCTAACTAATGCCTGTGAATGAGGATGAAATGGTAAGTCCTCAAGTCTAGGTTTCTTTTGTAGATTTACATGATGAATCCAGGATCTAATAGTCGGGTCGTTTCTCTGAACACTGTACCAATCTATCTTCTGGTCAATAACATCCTGTTTAGAAAAATTTTGATCAATAATAGAAGTATCTAAAGACAAAGTAGTAACAAGTGGCTCTGCATGAACTGCTTTACATACGGCTTTGATAGAATCTGTAGAGATAGACTGAAAATCATCATTAGTTGGTCTTCTGGACAGGGCATCTGCATCTTGGTTCTGTTTACCAGGCCTGTAAATAATATTGAAATCATAAACTGATAAAGCTGCTAACCACCTATGCCCTGCTGCGTCAAGTTTGGCTGACGTCAGTACGTATGTCAAAGGATTGTTGTCAGTCAGTACTGTGAATTTATGTCCATAGAGATAGTCATGAAATTTTTCACAAATCGACCATTTCAAAGCTAAGAATTCTAATTTGTGTGCTGCGTAGTTCTTCTCTGTAGGACTAAGACTGCGACCTATGAAATAATTATTTCAAATAAAAGTACCTCTACTACACGAACATGAAAACATGAATATATACATGTATGTGACTTCACTTCTGCATATACTTTACACCATGATTAGCGATTCCGTGGTCTTGTGGTGATGTCTCTCGCTTCAAATGTGAGAGATTCTGGGATCGAGTCTCAGCCGAACTTTTTTTTTTTAAAATACTTTTTTTTACTAAATGATAGTATTCAGCATGTGAAATGAAAAAAAATTATGAGGTTATAAAATCATCATTACAGTGTGATAAAAATTCCATATAAAAAAATCTTCTATACACATAATGAAGAATAAGCAATCAAATCTTTATATGCATATTGACATACATGTATTTTATTTGCTTCATTATACATGTATACATTTAATAATTCTACAAATTCAGTCAGGGGGAGCCGACTTTTTTCCCTAAGCGGGGGACACGAATTCTCTGAATTAGCTTGTTTTAATTTTAGCTTGTCCACAAACTTTATGGACAACCTTCGTACATGTTAGTCGCAAAATTGATCCCTTTGACTGTTTTTATTAGCGGGGATTTAATTTAAAAAATTCATCTTAAATACAGAGAGGATATTTAAATGTATTTAAGGTTAAACAGTTTTGCATACTCTTCATGCTTACAGTCAACCCTATTGTTTAAAACGACACTTTTCTTATAAGTTATAACATATTTTCCCTGAGAGTTATTCCCCTTAGCCTCCATATTGTCGGGCAACATTTCCAGATCCCTTCATTACTGAACCAAGTTCAAATTGTTATACTGGTTACTGAGGTAAAGATAACTGTTTTCTTATGAATATACGTTTTTAAAGCCTCGATTAATTCATGATTATTAGATTGTAATTATTTTCCCCCATATATTTTTTGCTTGCATGCTTAAATGTTTTTGTTTAAAGAGGAAAATTCACTACTTTGCCCTACAAGATGGCGGCTAAGGGGAATAATTCGGATTACTCCTAGGCAAAATATGTCATAGGAAAAGGGTCTTAAGTATAATAATCACACATCGACCTAATTTACATTTTTATTTTCAGGACAAAAAGGAGGCACACATAGTATCCTTTTTCTTCTACGTTGCATTGGAGGATTTCGGACAATTACAGCCTATCAGATATTTAGACTCATATGGACTTCTTAACATTGTTGGGAAAACAGCAGAGCTTGGGTCATTTCGACTTCGATTTCCCACACCACACCCTCATTCTGATTTTGTGTTGAATTATACATTAGTAGATCAAGCTAACCTTGACAATTTAACAGATGTTATAATACAAAATCTTAATGAAGGTATGATATGGGAGAAAAAAGTTTTTGTATTACCACATATAAATACCAAGCATGCAAATCTTATTGTGCACCAGATAACAGCTCGACTTCCAATCGAATTTGATATTTTATACGAATCACATAGTAGTCGTCGGCCGAATCGACTACAAGGTAATGTTTTCACAAATGAACTAAATTCACTATCGGATAAATTCGACAAAAAGTTTGAAGCAGTGTTTGGTTTATCAAAACCAAAATATATTGATCAAGATGTCAATTTTGCGAAAAAGACACTTAGCAATATGCTTGGTAGCATAAGTTACTTTTATGGAACATCTCTAGTAAAATCGAAACAAAGTGAAAGTGTTAAAAAATACTGGCCTGCAACACTTTATACAACGGTGCCATCAAGATCTAAATTTCCACGAGGCTTTTTGTGGAATGTTGGATTCGATATATTTTTAATAAATTTGTGGGATGTTAATATGGCAGAAGATATTATTGCTCACTGGTTAGATTTAATGAACGTAGAGGGATGGATTCCTAGGGAACAGATACTTGGGTCTGAGGCAGCGTCACATATTCCCCGTCAGTTTATTGTGCAGCGAAATGATATAGCAAACCCTCCTTCAGTTTTTCTGGGCATCCTGAATCTGATTAAAATACAACCAACAAATCAAACTTTTTTGAAAAAAATATTACCCAGACTAGAAACCTGGTTTAATTGGTTACATTCAAGTCAACACGGTGAAAAGCCAAACTCGTACTACTGGAGAGGGCGAAATAGTTCCACTAAAGAAGAGCTTATTCCCTATACTTTTGCGTCTGGATTAGATGATTATCCTCGTGCATCCCATCCAAATACGAAGGAACGTCATCTTGATCTTAGATGTTGGATGGCAATGGCAGCAAGTGTGCTGACAAAAATCGCAAAACTGACAGACAGTGACTGCGAAAGATATGAAAATATTCAAAAAGAACTTACTGATGAAAAATTGTTAGATTTGATGCATTGGGATAATAAAAACGGATTTTACACTGATTTTGGATTGCATACGGATTATTTGCATCTTAATACCATGACCAAAACAAGGAAAGTGAATAGAGCTCCAAAACTCAGATTTGTTGGAGCAATGGGATATGTTAGTCTATTTCCTTTGATTTTAAGAATTCTTGATTCTGATTCTCTGAGATTACGTAAATTGCTCTTGGACTTGGAAAACGAGGACCTATTGTGGACAGAATTTGGAATACGATCATTGGCAAAAACCTCCCCTTTTTACAATCAATATAATGCTATTCACGACCCCCCTCACTGGCGAGGTGCCATTTGGATCAACATGAATTATCTAATTTTAGGTAGTCTGTACCACTACTCAAAAGTCCCCGGTCAATTTCAGGGCCTAGCACTGGATATATATATAAAACTGAGAGACAATTTGATAAACAATGTCATTAATGAGTATAATAGGAAAGGATACGTTTTTGAGCAATACAATGACATTACTGGATCGGGTCAAGGATCTTTTCCTTTTACAGGGTGGTCAGCTCTCATTGTTAACATAATGGCAGAAAAATATTACTAACAGTAACATCTGGCTAATTATTTAGCAGAATATAAGGTACTGCCTGTAAATTTACTGAATTCCAAAGTAATGATACCCCTTATACATGTATTCACATACTATTCAAATTTCTCCAAGTATAAATTTTGTTCAATGTGCATATTTTTATAGAAATTGCTGTGAAAAGACTAATTTCCTTGCTATAGTTCAGTGAGGTAACCCCTACTTTGAATGCTAATTCCCAGTTATTTGTAATCTTCTAGAATTTTTATTTGTATCGGTACAATAAGTAGTTAAAGGACTGATCTCCTTGTGTAAGGCAAATATGCTAATAAATGTATTGCTTTGAAAAATAATTCCCTGTTTTCTGTATTCTGTTTAATTTTACAAACAAATAGTTTAAAACAGTTTTAAAAATCTTATCAGTTAGGAATTCTACTAACTCCCTCATGGATATACCAAAACTCTATACTAACTCATATACATGTAATGAAAGAAATATGTTATTGTATATTATTCTATAAAGAACTGTTTTAGGAAAAAAGGTAGTAACAGCCGAGGATATGTTTATTTTTTGTAAAAAATTTTATGTCAAATAACTGGCAAGTACATAATTAAGATAGTGAAATAATATGGACTTTCCTATGCATCTACGAGGGGCATTCAAAAATTACGCGGGCTTGTTTCAAAGAAAAAGTATTTGACGACATAATCGGGCAAAATGTCTCACTTAATATAAAAGAATCTTACCTTACATGGTCTTCAGAATTTCATATCAAAATGTTGTAAATTAGTATCAATTTTGAGTGATTTTTCAGGACATATCATTAAGTGACGGAACAGTTAAACCTTCGACATCACAGGCATTATAAAAATATGTGATTGAGCTTTCATTTTCTCAACATTTTTCCAAGAGTACCTGTACAATTTGAGTTACCTTATCTACTCAACATCCAAATACCATTTCTTGTCAAGCTTAAAATTTATTAAACAAGTAAAGAATATTCCTTTTTTGTTTCAAAAACAAAAACTGCAAGTATTTGTGAGATATAGTGTGATATTGGTGACTCTCAATTACGTTCTTTACAGTGTGGATAAAGTTTTTGTCGATCATCTTCTTCCCGTCCTGCCGTATAGCCTTTTAAATTTTTACAGAGGTCTAACGGTCTAAAATTTCAATTTGCTATTTGTGTACGAATGTCACGAGTACCCTAGTTTACTACATGTTTTATTATGCATATTTTGGATCTTTGTTGGCGATATTTCAAGCATTACACATATTTAACAAAAGTGTGGTGCGCCGTCAATTCAGAAGACGTTATTTTCACAGTCGTTTTCACGGGAATCACATCAGAGAAAAATCACTTTATTTCTGAGAGTACTTCAAATATTTCGTCAGAAATCTAAATACATAATAATAGAACAATTTAAAGATATATTTGAGAAAATTGCCAAAAAATATCGCGAATCATAGAAAATTAATGAGTTAAGTTTTGGATTCCGCATGTTTTTGCTTCAAATTTTTTGTCATGCTCCGTACCTCTCCATCAGTGATATTAACATATCGATAATTTGAGTAGAATATTTTTAAAATACAGAACTTTTGCTAAAAATTTATTGGAATCTTTAAGATACATATTTCTGTGAAATTTCATATCTATATGACGTCTGTAAAAGTAAATAATAGCACATTCCGCGTACTTTTTGAACGGCCCTTGTTCCGAAGAACAACATAATATTATCTTGTCTATTGTATTCCATGAGACATAAAAATGATGATGTACGATTTATTTTTTCTATACAAAAGAAATAAAAGAAAGTATCTCCATGTAGTGTGAAATCAAGTTTGTCAAAATATAAGCATAGAGCCATATTTGGTCAGAGAGGAAGTGGGCCACAGTTTTTATTGTTCCGCAAATATATTCTGAACTTTAATATTCTTTCCAAGCAAATCCCACAAGGGTGAAAACTCTTACTCCATTGATATATGAACAATCTAGAGGGTTCGGAATGATTTTTTAATATGTATTTATTTCAAGAAATTGTTAACAAAGAAATGGAGGTATTGCCTTCACAGGGCCCATACAAACATTTTATCACCTAGGGTGCCAGGAGCTCTCTGGATCACAAAGAAAGAATTCATTTAATATTTGATTTGTTTAGATGCACAGGTCATTTTTCCATCTTTTGTTCTATTAATACTTTCTATTTATTGCAAGGCCCAAAACAGTTTAATAAGTCACCTGAAACAGTCCAACAATTTTAAAAATCTGTTGATTATTAAAACAAAGGACAGTATTTAAGAATATATTGGATGGCTATAGGTAATTTACTGGAGTAAGAACTAAGAAAACACAACATATCATGTAAACACAAATAAATATATATAAGACAATGTATCTACAGTGTGGATAAAGTTCCCAATGTAATTAATAAGTCATATATACGAGGGTTGATCCAAAAATATGTTACAACTTCAATGTAAAAAGGCCCTAAGTGCCGAGCATAGGCCTAAATTTGCAGCCCTTAACGGCAATGGTGACGTCTCCATATCAGTGAAATATTCTGGAGAGGGGCATTAAACAGTATAAATCAATCAATGTAAAAAATGCTACAAGTCGACGTAAATCAACACAATTGTACATAATTGAAGCTATGTTTATTACAAATCAAATTAAAATGATTTATACTCCTCAAAATATCCAATTATACATGTATTCACGGCGCAATTATGGTAGTCGCCGCACCTAAATTAGGAAAGAACATCATATGGCGGATATGCGCCGTCGTACACTTAAACGCTTTTCCTTCGTTTCATTGAAAAAATATTTGAGATTCATGAACCCATTCACATATTTCACTTTTTAAACGAATTTTTGGCACGTGTACCAATTGTACACTAACTTTATATATAAATAAGTCCTTTGTCACAATACTTTGAACGGTACCATAAGACAAACTTTAAGTTCCTCATATCGTTCTAACCGTGACAAGTCTTTCTTTTTAGACAACGTCAGACATCACTGAGCGTTTCCGCCCTACCTCCCTTTTTCAGCCTTCCTGAAAAAAATTGTCTCCTCTAATGTCTGTATGAACACTGTCGGAACAAATATTATCATTTTCGTCTAGTTTGATTTTATTGATACCTTGCTGCTTCTTTCTTTCCTTCAAACACCTTTCTTAACCGCTGATATTTGGACTTGCTACAATAACTACAATTTCCGGTTTTATAAACTGAACATTCTTGAAAAAAATATAGTGTAACTCTTTTATGCGGAAGATAAGAAAATTTGTTTGTTGTATGTATCCTTAAATGTATCACTTTGAGAGACTGTACATAGTATGTGTGGAATTTAGATTTCCATAAAGTATATTTATTTATTAATTTTAATTAAAATACAAAGGTTGTTCTTTTCGTGGACGATGTCAATTATCTTTCTTTAACTATATAGCTACTCTCAAGAAATTTACAATAAGCTTAATATCATGTGTACAAATATTTGTTTTGTTGATATGTGAAGTTTCGTTGCATTCGATTTAATTGAAATCAATTTACTTCATTTTAACATCAACATGTTTTGTATAAACCATGGGGCCCAACATCTATGTAACGTCAAAAACATGGCAAACATAGCATTAAGAATTTCTCAGAAATCCTACCCTTACACAATTAGCACAGTATAATCCAATAATCACTCATTAAAAACCATTTTCTGTCATTTATTTTTCTAACAGTACCTGCTGCTCTGTGACGTTCTACAACATCATCGTTTTTTTCGCTTTTGTCGTTTTCAATGAGGACTACCTCTCTTTCACAATGCAGCAAAATATTAAGCCATAACTTGAAATACCTGGCATATGTTAAAAAGTTCTCAATTGAAAGGTAGATTCATTTTTGCCATTTTTTCTCCATTGTACAGTGAATGTGAATATAAACATTATAATGTTTATTAAGTGTATAAATAAATTACTCCGTACTAAATTTTGACCTGCGTCGCGATGCGATAAAGGAGTTTATCTACTTAGAAAACATTCAAAAATGGGAACTTCACTGACTCCTGCAAAGAGACGCAAAATTACTGGTTTGTAGTCCTCATGACTGTCACTGCAAAATTTCTTAAATTTTTTTTGTAAATAAAGAAAGAGGGAATTCAATACATATGTACGAACAGTTATCAAGTCGAAGGTCAATTGAAACCAATATTGGAGCAACCATAGAATTAATTCTTGACCGACTTTTAAGTAGATTGTCGATATCCTTGCATTATCAACACAATGGTAAAAAGCTTGCATTGTTTTAGAAATTGCTCGAAAGTAGTGTTAGCTTTTTAATAGAATCAAGTGGGAGAAAAATTCCAAACGCAGATGATAATGAAAAATGAAGAAGGTGACGACAGATAAGTTGAAATCACCACGTTGATCATAACATTTTGCTGTGAGGTTGCCATTAACTGTAATGTATTTTGTGATCTTTTACAAAATGAAAAGATATGTTAGACTTGCGATGATTTAAATATTGAATTCAAACGCTGCTTATGACGGATAATTAACGGAAACATAATCCTTCTTCTATATATAGTGTTATTTTGGAAACAATGTTTCTATCAATGCTTTCACTGATATCGATGGCATTATCAACTTAACAAAATATATACATGTATACACCAGTCATGTTTGTTGAGGCCTCTATTCTGGTAGATGCATCAAATTGTCGCTCTCAATGAGGAGTACCTATCATCTCAAATCGATTTCTTTTCAACGACGCAAAATATTATTAAAGCCATAAATTGGAAAACAAATTAATTTAACAACAGTTCTAAATTAAAAAGTCTGGGATTTAATTATTTATTGCTCCATATAACGTTAAATTAAAAAAAATTGACAATAGTCCATTAACAACCCTTATATATGTAGGTAATTATCATTTGGTTTTTTTTGGCTCCTTGACTTAAAATGGTATATATATGTTCGTAAGGATAAAATTTCGTTCATTTCATTGTTATAAATTTTCAAAGAAATTAAACCCCACATGAATGAAAAGTCTAGTTTCCGCAAAACTGAAACTATGCGGAAACCTCGCTGAAACTTGGCGTTGAAGTTTCCTGTATGGTTTCCGCAATGCGGAAACTATATAATAGTTTCAGCAAGTTTCAGTAGGGTTTCCGTAGACTGAAACCGTTAGGTTTGTTTCTAATAGTTTCCGCAAAACGGAAACCAGTGTAAAATTTAATGAAACGTCAATTTAACGATATGTTTTAGTTTCAGTAGGTTTCAGTTTCCGGAAACTATTAATTTCGATTCCATATGGTTTCCGCATGCTGAAACCGTACTGAAACTTTTTCTATTTTTTTTTTCAAAAGGGTAGAAAAATCAACTCATATGCATATGATCTTTTTACTATTGATTTCGATTCCATATGGTTTCCGCATACTGAAACCGAACTGAAACTTTTTGTCTATAATTTTTTTTTTCAAAAGGGTAGAAAAATCAACTCATTTCATCCTTATATTTATTTACACATTTATATAAAATGGTTTTATTTTTAAATATCTAATAGTTCATATTCAGATTTTGATATGTGCCTGCTCTGTGTAAACTTACACATACCGATATTGATATCAATGATAAGCATATTATACAAGATCCTTGCTTCATATTAAATGTAAAAAAAAAATTGTTTATATTTCATATTGTGTCGGAATTCAAAAAATAATATTTTTTTTAAACAAAATCGATTCCTCTCACAAGGATTTTCTACATTACCCAACTCAATACCCCCCCTCGGAAATTGATTATTTTGAAAACATATATCATTTTCACAAAACTACGATTACGTTTAATGTAAAGTTGTTTAAAAAGAAAATTAGTGTGTCTTCATGGTGCATGAAATACAGATAATTACTAGAGTGAACATAATCTGAGATAGAAATGTTTGCATATATATTCTTTATACATGTTTCTATATATACTATAGTATATTCCTTTATGGATATCATTTCAATAATTTCAATTTGTTAACAATACATATTGACTAGGAAACCTTTTTTACTATTCATATATATATTTATATAGTTCAATAGTTACATGTACTAGTTATTTTTATAATAACATTGATTTAATATCTACATATATGTATTTTTATTTCCGTCTTCGTGAAAACATTTTATTCGTAAGCCGCGGTTTTACAGCATTAAAATATTTCAAGAATTTGATGTCATGGTTCCCAGGATTCGCAGCATTTTATGTCAATCTTATTAAAATTAAATCTTCCATTTGTTCCCCAAATGTTTATTTACACGAGGAACTCTTATACGCAAAATGTCTGCATGCTTTTGTGAAACAATACCCTGGGAGCGAATTGAAAATCTCAAAATTTTAATTAGATTGTATATTATGTGTAGGCTTTTTTTTTTTAATTTTGTTTTTTTTCATATATCTTGCTTTCGTGATGTTAATTAATGCAATATCACTGAAAACGCGGTATAGTTTTTAGAAATATGTTCAATTATATTCGTATTGAGATGTATAATGTGCTAAATATGTGATTTAGAACTTAGTTGTTTTTTTTTAAATAAATTTAAAGTAGTCTGTAAGTTGATCAAATTTTCAATTCTTTACGTTGAACCCCACTCGCGGGCACCTGTCCTCACGTGCCACAGGTGGGGAGACACGTGTCGCGAAGACACCTGCTACCGTGTTGGTGTATTTTTTGTATATTCTATGTGGATTGAGAGGTTTTTCTACCTTAGAGGAACAATGGAGTGTGACCAGGCGTAATATATACACGCAGTACATGGTATACACAACTAGCCTTTTCTAATGACACCAAGGTTTCTGAACATTCAAAATTAAAAATAAATCACACTATATAAAACTTCACCTAAAATCAAACATGTCATATGTATAATGTGTTATGTAAAATATTTCAT
>PRKT01001571.1:0-15292 GCA_003671525.1 Saccostrea glomerata | reverse complement strand
TGGTAATGAAAGATTATTTAAAATCTAACGTAAAACTATACAGACCCTATGTTTTATATACAGGATACTGCCCATACTATAATGGCTGATTATTAGTAGAGTTTGGTAAACCTTTACACCTCATGTGAGGTAAGATTGAGTGTGTGTATTTGTTTATTTGTCTTCAATATGTATTTCATGTGTATGTTCTGCATGACGTACTATTTTCTTTTATGTTCGTTTTATTTTGATTTTGTTTCGTTTCATTTTGTTTGTTGAGAAATTGTATATTATTCATTATCTATTTTATCAAAGATTATCAGAAATAACTATTTTTCACAATTACAAAGTTAAATGATTTTATAATGGATAATTGTAAACAGCAGCAAGTAAATTGTAAAGTAAAGTGATTCTTGGCTAAAGATTACAGTATAAGTATTGCATTTTATTTTGTTATTAATTTGACTATTTTATTCACAGGGTTATTCATGTACCATTAATTGAATAAATCCTATCAACTTTCCAAAACGGACTCATTTCATCTTTACCGGACTACCGGTTACATTATGATAGACTGGAGCTTGATGAAATGAGCAATTGGCCATTATCAATTTCTTAAGTTGCATGCATTGATATTATATAGTCATATACTAGTATTTGTTTGTTGCTCGTAGAAATTATGATATCCGTTTAGAGAACTTTTTATTCATGTGGATACATCACCAACACAGTCTCTGCTCTCATCCGAGGGAGCGGTCTCTATGTTCACATTGGATTCAGACCCGTGATGTAAGAATCAGCACCTACTTTAGACTTGAGGCGTGTCGCTCTAACCACTGGGCCACACTGTGTGACCCATTATGAATATTTGACATAATACTTTTATGTCTATATGACTTCTAAATTTTATTGACTTGATAAAATGACTGATACACAAATAAGATTTTTGTAATCTCTCTTTTTATAGCTGTTTACCATTTGCCATATTTCAATCACTAATTAAATCAATTTTCAACAATGGCCACTAAAGAGTCATAGTTCTGTCTTATTATATAAATAGTTATTTGCCCTTGATGCAAAATGGTATAAATAAAATAAAGTATTAAATGGATTATAATTTTGTATCAAAGAAGGTCTACATATCTTAAACAAACGTAATTTAGATGTAGTCTTGCTTTTCTCACTCTCAGATATAATTGCTTTTCAAGAACTTTTAAATTGTGGTTGTGATAGGACTGCCACTTAGAATTAAACCAGAGTGTGACCATTTTAAAATGATTTTTTTTTCTTTGTCACGTGTCTATTAGAATTTTAACTGAATGTCAGGTGCAAGGAAATGGACATGCAAGTGGTTTTTGGGACTTTTCTTAGCTCATACTAAAAACAAAAACAGTTATTAATGTACGGTACTATACTAACTTTATCTATTTTAATTCCAGAGTGTGTCCATTTTAAAATGATACAATTTTTCCATCATTTTTTTTCTTTGTCATGTGTCAGAATTTTAACTGAATGTCAGGTGCAAGGAAATGGACATGCAAATGGTTTTTGGGACTTTTCTTAGCTCATGCTAAAAACAAAAACAGTTATTAATGTACGGTACTGTACTAACTTTATCTATTTTAATTTCAGATATCCACTGAACAAATCATCTGAAAACTAAGGCTAATAATAGGAGAGGATGAAGAATACTTCTGATAAAAGGTATGTTTTAAAAGTGAGTAAGAACTTAATATAATTTATGTAGCTCTATTTTAGGAAATTAAGGACTAAAGCATAAAGTTTATGTTTTTATTTTCTATTGTTTTGTTAATCTCACTGTGTAATGTTAAGCTCTCTATTTAGTATTTATCATCATGATCATAGTCAGTGAGTTGTGGGGTTGTGGGGGGGAGGGGGTTTACATGTAAGCTGCTTTCCTCTACTTTTTAAGTTTTATATAATATATTTATATGTTTCCATGAAATAAACAGATGTTAACATTTTCTTAGAAAATCTCATTTTGCGAGCTACCTACTAAAATTGTATGATTTATTTAAGATAAGTATTATCAACATTTTCAGCTTCTCTGAAACTGCTCAACCAATTTCAACCTATTCTGGTAAAGGGGAACAAAATTTATAAATTTTACCCCCCCCCTCCCCCTGCGGGCCTGTGGGGTGGGGCCAAAACCACTTAAATTCATGCAATCTTTGAAAATCCCCTTCTTCTTGTCCTCTCCTGAACATCAAGCAGTCAAACTGTTGGTATGATTGTAATTGGCATTGAGTCCTCTACCATAATTATGAAATTCATGACCCCAGGGTCAGGGATTCTAGTATTAGGGTGGGTCTTATAGCTTTTTGGAATTAATCAAACCATTTAAGATGAAATAAAACCTATGAAAACATTTAGTAAATTTTGAAATATGTGGCCCCAGGGTTAGTGGTGCCTGTGGGGTGGGGTACACAACTGGTGGTTATAAAATGGAATTGCATTATATCTTTATTACTCTGATCTGCCTTTGGGTATTTAGTAACCAAAGTAAGCATGTTAACTAAGTGTATAATTATGATAAACAAAGGTGCATCTTTCAAAATTGTGAATTTCATGGCTTTTTGTTTAAATTACGAACAAAATTCAATTGAGTGGAAGTTGTTAGGCCTAGAAAAAAAATATATTTGTTTCCCCTTTCAGGCTGAAAAAATATAGGTAGATAGGTAGGTAATTATTTTTTTTGAAACATATTTTTGTTTGCTTCTTGAATCAAAAAGTGTATAGAAGTAACATTAATGACAAAAGAAATGGTGTTTTCAAGCATTTCTATGACTTAAAAGAAAGGTAACTTCTTTCTGTCTTGAATATGTTGAAAAGCTTGCAAAGTTGTAGACTATAATTCCCTGGATGAAATCTTGCACTTCATGGGACAAAAGCATAAAAAAAATTTAAGGTCGGCACTATATATAGGCCTTTCAACTAATTTTTCAAGTTGCATATATGGTAAAAAACATTGTATAGATAGATTTATAGGTACATGAAATTATCAAAAAAGATAATAACTTATGCATACTTTTAATTACATCATTAAAAAGTTTAATCATTTATAATTGACTTTTACGATGTGGTGTTTAAAGACAGGTAACTCAGGTGCGAAAACTGACCAACTTAGAGCCGATTTATGAGTTATCGTTTATAGGAATGACATATAGGCTGCTTCAGCATTGGTATTATTATATACACAAAAGGGTTCCTTACATTGTTTTGTACACAAAACGTTTTGACCACGAGAAAGTGAATGCCTTCACTCTACCTGAAATAACACGGTCAAATGAATGGGGAACAGACTATATTCAATAGTTTTAACTCTCTTTGACGATTATTGTGAAGATGAAAACTTGATGTCATGTTTTTTGTGTTCGCGCTTTTTCGCTTCCTGTGTAAATATATATATTTTTACAAGTAAATGCAACAATTGATCATCTTATTTGTGTTACTAAGCACGAAGGGGAACGACCGAGTATAAAAATTAAAATAGGTTAGAACTGAGAAGGAGGGTAGATTTCAATTTTTATTTTAATTAAAAATTTTAATTATATGCAGTAAACCGGTGTCCGCAACTATACAGTAAATAAGTTTAACATTGGTGTTAAATTTTAAAACCACTGGATTCTACTGAGAGCAAAGAAACACTTGGGAAATGCTTAAAACTGACTTGTGTATAAACGGTTAGATACCCCGAGCCTGCTCTAAACAAGCTTCAACAGTGAGTTATCGTTCATAACACCGACCCCTAGCGGCAGTTGAAAGGCCTACTATATATTAGGGTCGGTCGGGAACAAACATATTTTTTTTCTAGGCTTTACATGATACTCAGGTGACCTATAAGGTCTGTGGGCCTCTAGTTGTTATTCAAATATCATGAATCATGGTCTAAGGGTCTAGGTTAGGGGTACAAAAAAAATTTTGATGAACAAGTAAAATGAAGAAAAATATCCTTGATTTACTCTGAAAATCTTATCAGAAACAAATCCATACATAAATATTCAGTATATTTAAATACATTCAAATTTGTTTATTTCATTATCCCTTGTCAAGTGTCTAAAAGAGGCAACTTTAATAAACTAATGAGATTTTACACTTGATAAATTTTTAGATTTTATTTTAAATCATTCTGATCAAAAATGCTGAAAATCTGAAATTAATCAAACAAAGGCTTGTGCTAGATCAGTTTTAGGAACTTTCAGTTTGTCAATCTTTTTAAAATTAAATGTTAGATCTGCGCAAGTATTGGCTAAAATCTAATGGCATCCTGTAGAGTGTCACGTCAGACGTTTAATTCTATTAACAAATCAAATACTCGAATCCAAAAATTATTGTATTAAATTTATTGGAATGAATAAGTCTAGAGTCTGAGTTGTTCTGTATTTGACATTTGACATGACCTTCTATGGATGCTGTTAGATGTTGTGTACTGAGTATGCAAGAGGATCTAACATGTTGTTTTATTTAGACTGGGATTTTGTTAAACAACATTTTTATATATTTTTAATAGGTTGAAGTAACTGACAAGCAGGTCAATCCAACTTAAACTTGGAGTGCAAGTGGGTCTTCAAAAATGTGGACCACTCAAGGAATTTTTCTGTTGATTGATGATGGACTACAAACTGAATATTTAACAAAGAAATCCACTTTGGTGCTTATTGGCTACTAATGATGTGAACTTGTGCATTTATTATACCAAGTACTTTTACATTTCCTTGATGATACTGGACTTGCATATACCGAATTCAGGTTTAGTTGATTGATTGCAGTTCTAAGTTCCTCTCGCAAGATTACATCTCTCATGTATGAGACATCATTAAATGCAGACATTTTCTCTGTCCTCCTGTTGTGACATTAGAGCTCGGACTTATTTGTAAAAATATTTATGATGCAAGAGAAAATAAATGGCCAAGCCAATGTATGTAAATGTTGATAATAACATTAATATTCTTTGATAACTAGTGTGAGTGTGTTTTGTTTTTTCCAATATGAAAATTCAGGGGGAAAATGAGTTTTGGTTGAAAAGCTTGGCTAAATTGTATAATTTATAGTACAGTTTCTGTTGCGGAAACCTATGGTACACCATATGTATTTCAACCGTATACGCATACTGAAACCTTGCGGAAACCTCAAGTTTCAGCAAGTTTCAGTTGCGGAAACCTATGGTACACCATATGTATTTCAACCATATACGCATACTGAAACCTTGCGTATACCACAAGTTTCAGCAAGTTTCAGTTGCGGAAACTATTTGGATTCGTGGACACCTTTGGTTTCCGCACTGCGGAAACTTGATGAAACTTGAAGTTTCCGTACTGAAACTTTGCGGAAACTATTAGAAACCTTAAGTTTCTGCAGAGTTTCAGTAGAGTTTCAGCCATGCGGAAACTGTATTTTTCATCCATTAATTTTAAAGCGATATTTTAAAGCCTCAATGCTCATGAGCAAAAGTCTATTCAATTTGCTCACCTAAGAACAGCCTTATTTAAGATATAGCATTGGTAGTGATTTTTCTAAGTTCAGTTTTCTCAAGAGGTGAGGAAATTGGACATAATCAAAATTCAGTATTACAAGTAGAACCAAAAGCAAAGAATTACAAGTCTCAATTCCTTACGTGAGGCTCACGTGAGGAAACACAATACTTTGACACTCTATGTGGTCCAAGCTTTCCCAAGCCTTTATTACAAATTGACCATGTGTTAAGTGTTAACACTTCCTGCTGATAGCATCACAAATGATTGGGGACCAGGCAGGAATATCTTAATTTCTTGAGCTTCTAATCTTTATATTCCCATCAGTTTGAAAATGCTTTCCTCTACCTAAACAACCTGTTGTGTCCTCCACTGTTACTTAAAGTGGGGCAGTATCCAATGAGGAGAGCCAGTCAGGATTTGTACGCCTTCTCAGACCAGCTAGTTCAAAATTTCAATACAAAATGTTTATGAGGGACATTGAAAGTATGTGGATGAATACAGTAAAGAACTGAAATATGCTTTTGGAAATACATGTCATCACCATTTTGAACTAGATGCCAGCCTTTAGAAGTTACAAATGTATCCAGTATGTTCATGGGATGAGGAAATGATTAAAGATCAATTAGATATTACCATGGTGCAGCCACAATGAAGGAAAATTTCAAAGATTTGCTGATCTGAGAATATTAGGGTAAATGCTTTGAAATTTATTATCCCCCCTCTCATTTCAGATATTACTAATTTATTATGTTTTTGTGTTAATTATCAGTGTATTTAATTTTGATATATTAATGCAGAATGTTATCAGGAATTACAGTTTAATTAAAAACTATAGATATGGTAAGAACAAATTAGGTCAGAGTGTACAATTGACAGTCTCAGTGCGGTATTCTATGAATTACATGTATTTAAGTTGCTAATTAAATATTGATGCATATGATTTTTCTATTGACTGGCTTTTCATGACCAACGGAACCTTGAAAATATACTAACTATGAATTCAAATTTTTTGCAGATGAAAGATGGAATCAAAGGATCTTCAGATTAATCACGGACCCTAGCTGAGCTTGCATACATGACAGAGTTCTGATGTTGGCACTCATTTAAAGGAAATGCAAGGAAAAAGAATGGAACAGGGTGAATTGATTATGGTTCTTATGACCACTGGATTATTTATTTTACACCCAAGTATGACTGCATGCCACTCATAAATTCGGCAAAGGCAGAAACATCTACTTAGCCTCCAAGAAAACTTTAGTCCATCTAGTACTAGTGCAGTCAAAAATGTTGACTGGACATTTACATTGAATGTTCTATCATGATAATCCACTGGAAATGGAACTATTGGATAATATACTTTGATTGATGTGTACTGAACATAATTATGATAATTTAATTTAATTTTTTATTTCGTTTTAAGTTTAAAGAATGAAGTTCACACATGAAACATAATTATGCATGCATCTATTTACATGTACATGTTGCTCAAGAGTATTTTAAATGTAACTGATGAATCAAATTTTAAAATTACATAATTATATAATGTTTGTAATCCGAATTTTGTTCTATTGTTGCTTGTTCAAGTGAGCAATTGTTGCACATGAGTCTCATGAGCCTCACGAGACTCATGAGCCTCATGTGAGCAATATTCTAGGTGAGCAAAATGATTCCTCGCATGAGCAAAAAATGCTATAGTGCAGAACCCTGCTCACGTGAGCATTTCACCTAATTTGCATGTTAAATTGCACATGAGACTCACGTGAGCAACTCAGGTGAGGAAATCTGGTTAGTCCTCACGTGAGCTGCTCATGAGCAAATTATGAGAATGGTTTGGTATATGGGCAAATAGATGTTGAAAATGGAGTCTCTTATCCCCCTCATCCTTCCATATTCATAATACCCCCTCCCACATCCCCCACACCCACTTATTAAAGGCCGAGGTTTTCAACCGTACGGTTTTCCTCAGGTAAGTTTGGTGTGGGGTGGAGCTTAATCGAAGCGGCTGAGAAGTCCCGAGGGAACGACGCTGGCTTGTGTATATTACCTATATACACAGGATGTTACCTGAGTGTATTACCTGTATGCGTTTTCCTACGACTTTGTAAACCGAGGCGGTTTTTTTTATGTTTAGCTCATGAATTGAAATGCGAAATAAAGCATTTTTTGTTGCAGACAGAATCCTTCTCAATTTCTTTCTTTTAAGATAATTGATATTTCTAATAATTCGACTTTTTTATATACAGTGTGTTTCTTAATGAAGTACCAAAATCTGTCTTTGTAATCTGGCGACAAAAAGGGAAGTAATTCAAATTACAAGTCGTCAAGAAGAAAGAAGAAAGTGATTCATAAAACAGTCTCTCGTAAAATAACAATGAAACTTAGACACGATGTGATTGATGTTGAAGTAGAAATATTATTGCCAAAATAAATATCTTTTTAAGATAAACCCTACTTGATTTTTCCACAACGCATGGTCTGTAAAAATAGTCAGGGCTTCGGACCGGGGTTGATTCCCCGACAGCTATGAAACGGGAATGGAACCATCTGCATCATTTTTTTTTCGGGATTCATTATTAATTTCAAACATTAAATTCTAAGTAAGATGTTATATTCAGAGTAATTTCTCTTCTAAAACTTATTATTATACCGTAACTTCGTCACCATGTCTCGAAGAAAAGCGACACGTACAGGTTTGTTTTATAAATATAAATTCGCTTGAACAATGTTACAATGTTGTCATATTTGTTTTAAAAAATAATTTTATTTAATTCCATGTCAGATACTAGTTTCAAACACAGGTCGGTTTATTTTGTTAATTAATGGAGGAATAAATGTACTTTAACTCATGTTTTGACACACTTGCATCATTAATAACCTTGCTGTATCCAAATTAATTTACAATCTCTCACTCTTGCCATGCCCTAGTGCTGACATCATGAAAAATATAAACAAAATTATATTTAACTTTATTTGGAATAAGAGAGACAGAATAAAACGAAAAACTTTAATAGGAGACATAGAGCAGGGTGGTATAGGAGTTGTGGATTTAGAGTCTAAAGCGAAAGCAATTAAATGTGCTTGGATTTCCAAGTTGATATCTAACGAAAACAACAATATTAAAATCTTTCTAGAAAACTTTAATTTAAGAAAGCAAGATATTATCTATATGTTACACACAAATGAATTAGCATTAAACAATCACAATATACTTAAGCGTCTTCCGATATTTTATAGAGAAATTTTTGAAGCTTTTAATGAATGTAAGAGCTCAATAGAAATAAGTAAAATGACTACACCAGACTTTTTGAAACAATCTATATGGGGAAACAAGATTTTTAATTACAAAAATAAGGAAATTTTCTTTGAAAACTGGTATGACGCTGGAATTTTATATGTAAAGGATATTGTGGATGAAAATGGTTTAAGGCCACTTGAATACTTTTCAAATTTACTTGTTAAAAAGAATAATTTATATTGTGAATACTTGACATTAAAGAATATTTTTCAGAAATACATGAAGCAGTTCGATTTCAGCTTATCAAAATATACAAATATTAGAAATACGTACTTTTTCCTTTTTAACGATAATCAATATCACTACATCAAAGACAATAAATGCAAGTTCTACTATGAAATTTTTAAAAACAAAAAATTTATAAAGCCATGCTACATCAATAAATACAAAAAAGAATTCGGTATCCAAAGTCAATATTTTTCTAAAATATATTTTTCCAAAATTGTCAAAGCTTTTGACAAAAAAATTTCTGATTTTAACTACAGAATTCTTAACAATCTTCTTAATAATAGGAGTTACTTAAGCAAATGGAATGACATATCTAATCTGTGTCCATATTGTAAGGAAAGTGTTGAAACAAACAAACACTTAATATACGAATGTCAAAACGTGAAAAGAATATGGAATACTGTCAGTGAAATTTTAAAATTTAATATATCATGGAAACTTATAGTTGTAGGATTCTACAATGAAGTTAACGAAAATACACTATTATTAAATAATCTTATATCATTTATAGCCCTTAGAATATATAAATACAAAATGATGTGTAGACTAGAAGAAATAGCTGAATCCCCATCAGCAATTCTTTGTCATGTTAAAAAATCCTTAAGTATGTTTTATTGTGCTCTTAAAAGATCAAAATATAAGAACTGGAAAATAAATATATTTAAAAAAATTGAAGAAAATTTGTGATACAAATTATTTAATTGATCAATTTCTATGCATGTACATATGAATTTATGTTTAGTATTCATAAGATGTGTTTATGTCATATAACATTTTCTGTATTATATATATAGAATACAATATTTAAAGAAAAAAAAATCAAATTTGTCTGGAAAAAAAAAATGATACCATCTTTACATCCAAAGGTGACCTGGCCTTTGGAGTGTATAATTGTAGGGGGACTTTTGGACTTGTTGCGTTGGTGCCCCCTACGAATATTTATTGTAAAATTGCTGTAGTTTGATAGTCTGAGTTCCTCCCCCTTTAAAAAAATTGGCAAAACACAGTATACTTGCAAATTGTATGAATATCTTTTTTGTGAAGTTTCAGTAATACAATAAATATATATATACAAGTACATGTATTAACGCTATCCACGAGGTAGTCCCTTTATTCATTTGTCATTTTTTAAAAAAAATTTGCCGCATTATTTCGATAGTAAAGAAAAACAAGAGACCCAGGGGCCACATTGCTCACCTGAGTCTGTGGTTAAGAAAAAAGCAAAAATCAGTTTAGTATTAAAAAAAGCTTAAATGCATGAGTGGACCTCTTGTATGATTAGGTCTGGACCATTCAAAACTATTCTGATTCTTTTTTTCTTAGCTAGTGCTCAGATGAGAGACGTGGCCCCTGTACCTCTTGTTTAATTTTTATTACAGTAATAGTTATTTATATGTAAACTTTGAATGTTGTAAGTTTTAGCAAAGTTATAGATAGATACACTGTACATGTATTTCTCGGTCAGATTGTCTAAATGTGAACTTTTTTGATCACCAGTTGTCTCTATCTGTAAACTTTTCACATTATTAAGAACCACAGGGCCAATTTAAACCAAATTTGGTGCGTCTCCTTGAATGAAGGGGAGCTTAAATTTGAAAACGAAGGACCAAACCCCTTTACAAAAGGATATAACCAAGAAAAGTAGGTTTCAAACAAAAATAGGTTGGGGTCATAAAAATTCATCTCAAGAGCCACTGTAAAGGTGAAACTTATGTGGAAGCATCTTAAGTAAATGTAGGATGGAAATTACAGATTACAAATGATGGCCCCTTGGAGTAGGATGGGGCCACAATAGGTATAACATAGGTGAAAATCTACATTTGTTTAGGATAACAGGACCAAGGTTACTCAGTTGAGCATTTTGGCCCATTAGCCTGTTGTTCTTCTTGACCTTGATGTAAGAGTTGACTCACTTTTTCAAGAGATTTTGTAAAACTTTAAACTTGGCTATAACTTTTAAAAAAATGGGGGTAGGTCTTAAATATTTCCCAAATTCACATTTGTTCATAAGTATTCCTTTTGGTAAGACCTTCCTTTGGAAACGAACCTTTTTGACTTCATTTCAGGACCTTGACTCTTGACCCACTTTAGAAAGATTTGAACCATGGCATTTAAGTATTTAAGCATCATTGTTTTGCAAACACATCTAATTCCATGTATTTAAGAGGCAGTCCACCGAAAAACCAGGCAATGGGTGGCACATCGCATGTCATGGATTTTAATTATTCTTTGCATGTAGACTTATTAAAGCAAGTGTTTACACACGACAACATCAAAAATTTTTATAGTGATCCTCTAGTCCTATTTTTGGCAAATGCCTAATTCTAAGTGCAAAAAGGTTAACATGAGGATAAAAAGAATACTACGTTTTTCATATTGTTTTATATGAAACAGATACTCAAAAGCTGGAAGTGGCAATCATTATTATTTATAGGAAAGACTCTTATCTTTTATTTTATAATGAATAAGACTCCAAATTATATTTCTTTTTATATTTCTTTAGAAAAAAATTATGTGATTCAAAATTGAGTTTAGCAAGTGATTTTTTGAATTATGTATCCAATTTTCGATACGTTATACAATCCAATACATTACTACCACAGAATTTTTTCCTCGTATTATTATGAATATAAAGTACAAACTTTTGAGGCACTTAATAAAATTGGTGGGAACGGGTATATTGAGAGAAATAAAACGAGTCAAATTTACCTATTATCTATGATTTTTCCCTAAATTAAACCGATCCCGATCGGAATTATATAAAAAAGAAAATACTATAATTGTATTGTTAAATTTGGCTGTTTTGTTGAAATATAGTTAAAAAAATATATTTACTTTTATGCATGTCTTATAGATGGCTGTTGCCTTTAGTTTGATAACTTTATAAATTTTTCATTATGTTCGATCGGGATCGGTTTTATTTCAATCGGGATTGGTTTTTACCTTGAAATTATAAATATTTCCTAAATTTGGCTCCTCATTTTAATTTATCAGAAAAATATGCCTTTCTTTCATTTTTTTTAATTCAGTCAAATATTTTTAAATGATTTTATCCATAGATTGAAATGTTTATATTTAAATTGCTAATGTCTTTTACTTACATAAGATTACATGTAAAACATCTGTTTGATTTCCTGATACTCGGTATTTTAAGAAAAAAGAATTTGTACATGCATTATGAAACAACTAAGAGCAAACAGCCTATAGCTTCATTAAATTTCTTATTTCGAAGTATTTTTTTTTTATTATTATTTTCTCAGGAATTAAAAAGTTAAATTCTATATCAGTGGCAAAATTATTCGTGCACGTACATATACCTATAGCCAAATACAGAAAATATTTTTATGCACGTACAGTGTCGATCTGCTTTATCCAAGTTTTTTAACCTGTCCTCTGTAAAAGCCTTTCCCCTATATTTTCCTATTTTACAAAATTTAACGTATAATTTATACATGTACATATGTGAAAACATTTTAGAAATGGTCAACACAGTCACATGTTTTTACTCCAATATTAAATGTAAGCATGTGATTGTTTCAATCGCCAGATTATAGATAAAGAAATTGAATTTTAAAAAAATCCGAAAATTTCACTAAATTATCTTCTGTTTTAGTGCCCAACTGAAGTGGGGAGTTCAGCAGTTATTTTCCTCAATACATGTATATACTTTTATAACTTATTTTTCAGGGGTTTTTTAAAATGTATTTTTAATCGTACCGGATTGATGATTTGACTGCATAGGTATACATGTACAGTGTATATATTCAAGTTTTTACAAATATCATGAAGTAAACATCTCAACTTCGTTGAATTAAATGTTGGACAGCGTAAATCCAAAATATTCAACATTCCTGGATATTCAGAAGAAAAAATTCTCTTCACATCCCAATTTTATAAGAAATGTTCATTATAAACACTTAATTATTTTTACGCATATCCTATAGTTAATCAGTTAAAAAATAAGTTCTAAGACATATATATAAAATTACTTCTCAAAACGGACTTGTTTGAATACATCTATCTTTTTCTTTGCACTTAGAATTACGCAAAAAATTTACAAACTTCTCTGGAAAACTTGTAGCTATTTAATTGTGACGAAACATTAGTCAGGTATATGACGTCACTGATACATCAATGGAAACGTGGATTCAGCCTGAATCATAGAGCCATTTTGAATTTAAATATTGCGTTTGGAGGCGATAATGAATTCTATTTTGAAGATTAAATAGTCATTTTTTGTTTAATAATTTTATTCTAGTGTATCGATTCTAAATATTTCATTAAGATTCCGACAGTAAGGTTTTTGGCAGTTTTACCGATGCCACGGGAGATAACTCTTCCATCGCAAAATTTCATAAATTCATATATATTTTGCCAGAAAACTACTATCAAATGTGTTTTCCCACTGATTTTATTTTTAAAACAGAAAGATGAACTATTTCTAGATTTAGTTAGGCGTAAAATATAGTCCTGTTAAAAATGTATTGGAAATTACAGTTCTTTGTTTCTGGCCTACTTTCAATGGTTTATATAGGGGAATTCAAAAACACAAAACTAAAGGATATTTGACTAAATAAGTAGTTTTCAAACAAATCTTCAATTACATTATTCGTTTTGGACTACATTGATATTGTTTTCATTAAAATATCAAATATTCGTCACATTCGTTGTTCCGCCTATCAATACAATACTGCCTGGTATTTCGGTGGACTGCCTGTTAATATTTAAATAATAGATAGCAATTTTAAATGACAAAACATGTAGTATATGGTCTCAAGCAAAAATGCATTAGTATATGCATTTCCACATATATGGTGAACTGAGAGAAAACATCCTCATGTATTGGAAAGTGTTTGATTAAGAGTTTGCACACTGTTGCATAACGCAAAATTTTAACATGATTACCAACACATATCTCTATTTTTCTGGTTCACTTTTTATTTCTTTTTCAGGTTGAAACAAACTGAAGTAAAAAGAATTGTGCCCAGAATGCATGTAGAAGTTGGTTGTGCTTTTTCTAGTCCATCCTGAACCACAATGTTGGTGATTATTGCATTGGCTTTGACGTTTGATGTTAGAATTCATTGTATAAAAAAAGTGAAAACAACATTGTAAAATTGGACTAATATATAGCCAATCATAAATACATATTTATTTTAATATGGAGTCCCACGAAGAGCAGCCTGATCCTATAAGGGATATTTTCTCTAATCCCCGCCTTTGGACAAATGGGAATTCCCATGATAAGATGGAGGCTATGTCAAAACTCGACTCAATATTGTATAATACAATTAACAGCATGTTAAAAGTGAGGGACCAAGTTTCAATGAAAATATGTATAATCCACAGCCTTTTAGTATACCAGAAAGTGTAGGAAACCCATATTTATTGAATTCATTGGAAAGAAAATCAAATGTCCCTTTCAAAGAACCATATGCTAAAGAACATGAAGAAGATGGCAGTATTCAAATTGTTGCCAATCAATTTACAACAAATGACATTGCATCTAGCTCTTCAAGGAGAAGTCTTGCATTTAAGAAAAAGACCAGTCTTCCAAAGGAAGTTCATAATGACATGGATGCCATGTTTGATGAATATGGAAAGAATGCAGAACATGGAAAACCAGAGCCATATTTGCAGGACCAACAGCCCTCAGAGATTCAAGAAAAGATTCCATTCCAATTCAGAAAAAATTCCAATTTGGAGGATGCACATAAAATGCAAATTTATACAATATATTCAGGTAATAGTATGCTTATTGAATTGGGAAATCATGCAAGTACTGTGAACACTGGGACTTAAAACACAGAGTTACAAGACACTGAATCAGATGATCCAAATACTCCTAGATCTGTATTAGTGGAAACGGAATTGGGAGGCAAACAAAGTGAAAGAAATGAAATGGATGTGAGAAGTGAAAATGCATTAACCGATGAACAGAACTGATTAAAGCCAGTGAAAGGCACAAGGAAATATTTTATCAAAATTATTAATGGAAAAAAGTTTCGTGAGTGTTCTTTGTGTACTAAGAACCAGAGCAGAAAAAAAAGATCACAACAAAATGCACAAAGAAACTATTATGGATGTTGATGTTAAGATAATTGATGGCAAGAAGTGGCGAGAATGCTCCGAATGTTTAAAGCTTTTTAAGACACGCAAGGAGTTGCGTATTCATTTTCGCATTCATTCCAGTGAAAAGCCATATTCCTGTGAAGTATGTGGTAAAGCTTTTAAGCAAATTGCCCATATGAACTCTCATATGAAACTTCACTCTGGCGAGAAACCACACACCTGT
>PRKT01001570.1:31398-59052 GCA_003671525.1 Saccostrea glomerata | reverse complement strand
TGGAAGCATCCTGGGGTAGTGTAGATTCTAAATTGTTCAAATCATGACCCCCCGGGGTTGGGCGGGGCCACAATGGGAAATCAAAGTTTTACATAGAAATATAAAGGAAAAAACTTTGAAAATCTCCTTCTCAAGAACCACTGGGCCAGAAAAGCTGAAACTTATTTGGAAGCATCCTGGGGTAGTGTAGATTCTAAATTGTTCAAATTATTACCCCTGGGAGTAGGGCAGGGCCACAATGGGGAATCAAGGTTTTACATAGAAATATACAGAAAAAAATCTTAGAAAATCTTCTTCTCAAGAACCACTGGGTCAGAAAAGCTGAAACTTATGTGGAAGCATTCTAAGGTAGTGTAGATTCTAAATTGTTCAAATCATGACCCCCAGGGGTAGGGCGGGGCCACAATTGGGAATCAAAGTTTTACATAGAAATATATAGGAAAAATCTTTGAAAATCTTCTTTTCAAGAACCACTGAGCCAGAGAAGCTGAAACTTATTTGGAAGCATCCTGGGGTAGTGTAGATTCTAAATTGTTCAAATCATGACCCCCGGGGGTAGGGCGAGGCCATAATGTGGAATCAATGTTTTACATAGAAATATATCTGAAAAAAAAAATCTGAAAACCTAAGCTGAAGCTTATGTGGAAGCATACTGGGGTAGTGTAGATTTCAAATTGTTTAAATTTTGATTATTATGCTTCCTGTCAGTTTGTCTCTATATAACCCATACCCTACTATTCTCGCATAGTGGTCTAAGGATTTATATAGCGTAAGCATACTATGCCGAAATAGAGCACGGCTTAATTTACTGCATAAAATCCTTTTATGCTCACCCCAGGAATCGAACTTACGACCTTGAGGCTGTCAGTTTGATGCCTTATCGATTACGCCACAGAGACGATCACTGCTTGGAAGAATTTTATTAAATATATAAACTTAATTTATACAATTGACACAAGAAGTAAAAAATAGACAAATATTATTTGAAAACAGTTATATTATTCGAAGGAACCTTATATAAATGTGTACAACAAAGTTTCAAATCGTTGGATGAACTGATATCATGGGGTCATTAAAATGCTTTCTTATATAACGCTTGATTGAATGGTGTAAAAGAAAATTATCAATGAGAATCGACGTCTGCAAACAAATCAGTCTTACTAACGAAACTGAAAATAAAGATGAGTTGCCTTGGGACAGAAAATCCCGACTTATTTAGAGAAAATACTAGTAACCAAAATAACTAAGCATGCAACCAATTTTAGCATGAAGATTTTGAATGAGTTCTTGCAAGTGTGCTGTGTTAGCACCGATATTTTCAGGAAAAATTCAAATGGATTGCCGCATAAATAATTACAACAGTCAGCATAATAATAACAATAGTGTTGCATTATGCATGTACTATGCCTAAATAGTAGGCAGGGTTTGACACATAGTGCACTCGCCTCCGGCTCGTGCACCATGTGTCAAACCCTGCCTACTATTTAGGCATAGTACATGCATAATGCAACACTATTATATAATTATTATGCTTCCTGTCAGTTTGTCTCTATATAACCCATACCCTACTATTCTCGCATAGTGGTCTAAGGATTTATATAGCGTAAGCATACTATGCCGAAATAGTGCACGGCTTTATTTACTGAATAAAATTCTTCCATGCATACGTCGGGAATCGAACTCACGACCATGCAGTTGCCAGTCCGATGCCTTATCGATTACGCCACAGAGACGATCACTGATTGTAGGGATTTTATTACATATATAAACTTAATTTATACAATTGACACAAGAAGGAGAAAATAGACAAATATTATTTGAAAACAGTTATATTATTCTAAGGAACCTTAGATAAATGTGTACAACAAAGTTTCAAACTAATTACATACAGATCGTTAGATGAACTGATATCATGGGGTCATTAAAACGCTTTCTTATATAACGCTTGATTGAAGGATGTAAAAGAAAATTATCAATGAGAATCGACGTCTGCAAACAAATCAGTCTTACTAACAAAACTGAAAATAAAGATGAGTTGCCTTGGGACAGAAAATCCCGACTTATTTAGAGAAAATACTAGTAACCAAAATAACTAAGCATGCAACCAATTTTAGCATGCAGATTTTGAATGAGTTCTTGCAAGTGCGCTGTGTTAGCACCGATATTTTCAGGAAAAAGTCAAATGGATTGCCGCATAAATAATTACAACAGTCAGCATAATAATAACAATAGTGTTGCATTACTATTCAACACTCCGGCTCGTGCACCATGTGTCAAACCCTGCCTACTATTTAGGCATAGTACATGCATACACTATTATATAATATTGGGGTAGGGTGGGGTCACAATATGTATTACAAGGGGGAAATCTGGTAAAGAACAGAATGGCCAAAGCTTCTCAGGTGAGCGATGTGGCCCATGGGCCTCTTGTCAATTATGTTAGCATCCGGAGATTGGGCAGGCGACAGCATTCCTCGAATATTATTTTCAGTTTTGTAATTTAGCACAATCCTTGCGTCTTCTTGAAAAATAAAGTCATTCTGTGGAAAATGCTGGGCAACAACGGGCCACAGTTCATTATCAATTACTTCCCTGTACTTTTCAGCATTGATATTGCCATTGACAACTGTCAGAGTACCTGTTCCATTCCAGCAGATACACCCCCAAATCATTAGACTGACCTTTGCGCCACGACCGGGGCTAATGCATTGCGGCATCCACTCCTCTCCGGGTCTCTGCCACACATATACGTGATTATTTTCTCCAATAATCACCTTACATTCATCAGAAAAAATTACACGATTCCAGTCACCATCAACTTTCCAATGCCTTTTCCCCCTAGCCCACTCGACTCGTTTCTTTATGTTCACATCTCTGATTCGTATGTTTTTTCTTACAACTCATCTGTGATATTTATTTCGGAACAAACATCTTTTTACAGTTACTTCTGAAACAGTATTCCCCCAAAACTGGTTGAATCTGACAGTGATATCTTTCAGAGGTTCGACACGATGTGTTTTTACTAACCTCAAAATTGACCGTTCATCCTGAACACTAAGTTTTTTCTTTCTTCCCGTTCTAGGCTTATTCTCCACTGAACCCCGTTCCTGATATAGCTTTATCACAGCACAAACTGTACATCGGTTTAATCCTAGGCACTTTGCAATTTCTGATTGTTTTATTCCACTCTGAAAACTATTAATGATCCTTTGTTTTAAGCTTGTTGATAAATCTTTCGCCTTTCCCATTCTCTGTTTACATACAGAATGACGTAATTTATTGCATCACAATCATGATACGTCATATCTTATTATAACATAAGACGTCATTTAACCCAGTCATGTGCCCTTTTTCTTTAAACATGCAAACTGAGAGGAGTTACAGATAAATAAGAGTGAACGTTTCTTTTTAACCGCAATTGTAACGCCATTTTGTTTATAATATAATGATCCGCCGCTGTAGTCACTGGCAAGAAAGTGTGAAGTAACGACGCCAGGTGTGTTCACTAGACCGAAAAATTCACTTCACTTCGAGACTAGCCAGGTAAAAGTACGGCTTGGGACTTTGAATATAGTTCGACATAAGCAGATTACCGTGTTCCAGATATCAGGTGTTTTTAAAATCATATATATAGAGAATACGGTCGGGACCTGCGATCGACTTCGACATAATTCGAGATATCCCATTTTCGAGATACTGATATTTACCTGTATTTGGAGTTCAATCCTTGGCAATAAATTACACTTTCAGCATAAAATTGTTCGAATCATTCGATTGTCACTACTGTAAACAATGTCATATGCCCCAGAAATCTACAGCTTTCTCAACTCCTCGCAAAAGAGCAGTTGTAAGTTAGATAACTGCGTGGTTCCAAGAGGTACTTGCGATATTACATATTGTGATGTCATAAACATTATCCAGACAATGTTTCAATCTCACAGTCTCTAAATTATGACGTCTCCACCGTCTCCACCGCTATACAAATATTGACTGGGGTTGGGGGCAACATTGATTATGTTAGCCCCCAGGGAACAAAATATTGCCCGACGTGAAGTAGAGGGCAGTATTTATGTTCCAAGGGGGCTAACATAATCAATGTTGCCAGAAAACACAATTTATAACTGTTTTGTAATATGAAATACAGTACAGAATTATGTTTTTTTTATCGTGAAGAAACATGGCAAAATGAGACGTAAACAAATTTGTCTGTTTACTTTCATGAAAAAAGTGTAAATTTTTAAGGTAGCAATTAACGTCTGTCTGCTCAATCCTAATTGTATACATAATAAGGGCCCCGCAAGGATTTGCGGGTGCCCTATAGTCAGTGATTTTTCTACACTCAATTTAGGTCCGAATATCGGCCCTTTCCCCTCTCAAAAATTACCGATTTTTTCCCAATTTTCAACTGCTTTTTTCCCAAAATCAACCCATATTGTTTTGGTTATATTGAATTTTTTATGTATGACTTATCTAAAATGGAACGCTATTGTTTTTGGTCATTCGGACGCTCAAACTAATGGTGAAAAACAGCAGTTTATTTGTGTGTTTGCAAGACTTGGAAAAACACATCGATTATGTGGATGTCAAACTTGTGTGTCAATAAATCGTAAGAAATTTAATATGCATGTGAATCGGTTAAACATAGCTTCATTTGTAAATTGCAAGTAGTAGTAATTCTACAACAAGCTTCCTTGATTTCACAAAAATTAAACTGTTTCTTCATCCTGCAGAAACTAGCATTGCACAGAAATACATGCTTGTAAATCGTGTCAAGATTATTCCAGCTCCAATGCGAGCAATAACGAGAAAGCGGGAATGATTTTTTTCTCAATTATGTCTACCATTATGGCAAAAAATGAAATATAGGACAATCAAAGAACAAAAATGAAAGAAAATTAAAAAATGTGGAACTGTGTTCATTTTGTTGTAAAATTTTACAGCAAATAAATTTAATAAATGATATTACATTTACTTATATATTTTATTTTACTTGTCAATATGAAGATTAATTACAATCTTACTGTTTTTCCCAATTTAACACAAATGTCGACAATTTTTCCCAATTGAAAAGGCCCAGGCCCCATTTAAAAATTGTAGAAAAATCACTGATAGTAATCACTCTGTCTGTCCATCTGTCATTCTTCCGTCCACAAATTTTCTGTTTTTTCCTAATAACTTTTTTTATGGTTGCCCAATTAAGATCAAATTTGGTATGGTAGTTCAATAGGCAGAAAGACATATTTTGATGCTTAGTTTGTTTCTCTATGTCCCCTGGTTTGGAGCTGGGGTGGTGGGTAGACTCCTTAACTTTGTATAAGAATGCATTGGCAAAGAGAGATACCTGCTGAAGATGTTCCCATTGTAAACTGAATGCTGCTATGAGTCCCTTTGGATTAATTAGCTTTCCTCCTGAAGAAAATTCAAAGCATTATCTTTATCTGTCACATTGAGATGAATTACCACCTCTGTCTGCAAATGAAGTTGTTTTTGAAATTAAGTCAATGAACACACTGAAATGTGGATTTAAATATAGATGTTTATATTTTATTTTTGTTGAAATGTGACGCGCCAAGCAAAAACCTCCCCTCAACGAAGAATTTTGACATTTTCAGTTTTTTATTGATTCTTGTAGAGTTTTTCTTTCTCTTTCATTTGATGTATAACATATGAAATATATTTTAGTGTATAAATGTATAAAAAATGGCATGACAATGACAATAATGGAATATTTTCTGTGATGTGTGTAACTGCATTGATTTTCCTAACGTAAAACCGTAAAATTACATGATGCAGTATAATAATTTCATGATATTTATATATCTTTAAACTTTTTTTCTGATTCCCTTAAAAATGATAATACTTAAAATCTTTTCATCGTAATAATAGAAAATAAACATTCTAAACTATTTCTTTTAAAAAGAAAGGGGGGGGGGGTCACAGAGATTATTGACAAGTAAAAAAAAAAAAACTCGAATCAAAATCAATATCTTCCAATTTATGGCTTTTTTAATGCAATAAAACCACAGAAATCTACATCACTGTAACAGGAAAAGGAAAAAGCAGACCAAGCAACATTTAAATGAAAAAAATCCTATTATGGTAGTACAAACGATATACACGGCTTCCTACTAGCTAAGGCAGGTGGGTTAAGCCTTAAGCTCAATCGGTATAGAGCACTGGACTGGCAAGCCAGAGACCTGGAATTCAATCCCAATTACCCAGCAGTGGCACTTAATTGTATCTGTTACGTACATTATCAAAGTAGTTGTCTTAAAAAAGTTCCAGACAGCCCTTACCATCTCCTCCCCCCGGATATTGAAGTCTGTTTAATCCACAGAATAAAAAGAAAGTACATGTATTGTCATAGTTTACAGTAGTGATGGAACGATTGTCGGTCGTTAGAAGCTCTTCGATGCTACTAATCGATTATAAAATAAATGTCGCCGACATCGCTAACAAAAAATAAAATTGTCAAACTTTAATTTTATTACCAAATCCAAGTGCAAAGAGCATTAAAGTAGTGATGAATGTTGAAAACATGAAAGGATCCCGTGTCTTGTTGATACTTTTACCGCCATGATTAAATATGGGGTTAGACTAATACCAGGAAACGGTAATATTGCAAGTAAAGGAAAACATAATTAGTCTAGCCAATCTTTAAACGTAATTATAATCATAAATACAAGTCTAACATGAGGATAATTACTTTTACAACTTGCAATTTTAACTAATGAAAACTAATTTTAAGAAATAAATACGTACATGTATTAAAATAAAGGTGGGACTAATATCAGTAAAATACCCATTGCATGGACTTTATAAAAAAATAAATTCCCATTCTGTTTCAATAGTCCTATATTGTTTAAAGTAGACAAAACTATTTTCCACTTTTTAAAAAAGAAATTTCAATTAAATTTTTGAATATTTTATGTAAGTAAATGTTTTTTTATGTATAAGTCTGACAGAAATCTGAATAAGTTTTAACTTTTTTATTGAAGTTCAAAATTTCGATTATAATCGATTATTAATCGATTATGCCCAGCCGATTATTACCGATAATCGATTATGAATTTTTTCCGATTTCCCCATCACTTAAGTTTACAGTTTAAATACATGTTTCTGAATTTTTAAAGAGTGCAATAGGTTTTTTTTTTACCTAAAGGCAACTATAACAATTCTTTTACCACAAGTTTATACTATTTACATGTTTTAGTTTCAATTAACGTTTTAATGCAGGGAAAATGTATGAAGAAATATGAACTCATCTTTAAAGCATTTTTGCCAGTTTTTTTGCTTATTTAAATATTATTGAATAAATTTTATTTGTCTCTTGTAGTGCGGTTCGATCTTTTTCTTCTCTGTCATTATGAAATCCACATGATTGTAATAACTTTTGGAAAATTACAACCCATAGAATATGAGGCCTAATCTAAGCTTCATTCCCTTCCTGAAAATGTACATGCAAACATTATAATTTATTTTAATCATATCAAATACTAGTTGCTTACCTTTTTTGTATAGTTTAAAACACACCAGGCACGTATAGCAACAAGGAGGGGGGTGGGGGTAGGGGGCCTCCACCCACTTTTTATCCCAACTTTACTTTTGCTATTGAAAGCCCCCCCCCCAATACACACACACACTTCTTAGCATTGTGTGCCAAAAAATTGGTACCAAAGGAAGTAGGCAATGGAAAAAGTCCCCCCCGTCCGAATTAGGATTTCCAAGTTTGGGATTTTTTTTTTGTTAGTCAACTTTTTTCAGGTAAGAAAAAAGTTCTCTTGCTGCCTCCCCCCTCCTTTTTTTCAGAAACGATGCTACGTCACGGCATGCCTGTCTCAAATCGCAACAGAAAGTAAAAGAACAGATGAAACATTCTTAATATTCTTCCATTAACGAAATAGGTGGGGTGGGTGGGGAGGGGGCGGGCTTTGCTATAGTCATCCATGCTTAATCAATTACCTGAATTATTAAACACGAACAAGGCACACATTTACAAGTGTAAGTTGTAATTTTTGTTACTTAAAAAATGAATTTATTGTTTTAATTTATACATATATATATATTTTTTTTGATAAACGTGAAGCTGTGTGAATGGGTTATTTGATCAAACACGCAATATTTAAGCCGATCACTTTTGCAAAAAAAAAATATTGATATTGTTTAAGATTCCCATTACATGTATGTGTATCAAATTTCGTGTAATTGGTGGTAAACGTCCATAATTTGAAATGCATATATTCGTTTAATTGCAATTCAACAGAAGGAAATATTACAGATTATTATTCTATTTTCCAAGGTATAAATGTATAAAATGTTGGTTGTTAAATCGTTATCGGGGATATAATTTATACAGGTTAAAAAAATCCTTAATATTGATTGTTAAAATAAAATCATTACAAAGAAAATTTATAACCTCTTAAATGTTTAATTTAAACTTCCATCCTGCAGTGATGTTCTAAGTTCAGAGGGACGAATGAGCACCAGAGACTGCGTTACTACATGCGGCAGCTTGATTTAGGAATTTTATAAATGGCCGACAACTGCTGTTTTCTGAAATCCAAAACTTTAAAGTCATCTCTTCACCGTATTTTTTTTTTTGTAGATAAACCTTGCTTCAAAATATAATAGGTTGGAATGTTTTTAAAGTGTTCAAACAATTTATATTAATTTGAAACAATTTGTATTAGATCTAATTATAACATTTAAGCGATGTATCATGTTTGCCAGTTTCACATTCGAGGTATTATCGGTGTGTATAACCTCAGCAAACAGATTATGAATACATAACGGTGCAGCAAAATGACGGAAAATGTCGATAAAAATATGTCCAATCTGTTTTATTCTCAATCATAAAATATCTTAGAAAGTGGGACTGTAACTTACAATGTATGCTAGCATCCGTATATTCACGACAAACTATGCAGGAAGTCGCCAAAGAGATGGAGCAGACACCTGACACAGGAGAAAGGGGGTGGGGGGTGTCCGAATTTTTTCTACATTTTTGTGTACAACATAAGAAGGTATTAAACAATACAACAATAACAAAATCAATTGAGAAGCTCAAGAGGCCTTTCTTAAAAATATTCATTTTAAATCAATGGCTAATAGCCAATTCCGGAAGAATTATCTAGATCAAATACTCTGTGTTGTATCTAGAGAGAAGCTATCAAAGATTATGTACAGTTCTTTCTACTTGCACAGAAAAGAACAATAAACAGCGATGCAGTTTTCTAACTTACATCATCTACGGAAGTAAAAAGATGTAATAATTTAATTCTAGTTACATGTATAATGCGGTATTTGGTTGGATAACGAAATCAATTTTTATCACATAATTTGGGTTATCTATGTCACAATCACATGCATCAAAAATATATCGATCCGCCTGACGTTACATTTCAATATTTTACAACTTGAAGTGATTTTTAATGGAAATCGACTTTTTTCATACATTAAATTAAGAAAAATTAAATTTTAAGGAATTAAAAGCTACCCAATGTTTATGGTATAAACTGTGTTTGAAAACTTTACGCCTTTTTAAAAAAAAATAAACTGCATTGTTTACTGCTCCAACTCAGTTTATATCATAAATTGAGTTGCTATAAAATTAAATAAAAGAGAAGTAATTCAGGTCATTTTTCACAGCATCACTATTAGAAAAATACTTTTCTTAGTTATGCCCCTGTTTACTTTTTCTAGCATATGCATAACGATGATACAGCTGCATATTAAATAAATAAAAAAAACTATCTATAAAAACTTGTCTGTTTGACCTTCTAAGATTAATCGACTAAAATCTTTTTAAAACCTCCAAAATATTCATTCCGGAATTTTCTCATCCCATCAACAACTATTTTTTATAATTTCAGAAATGCCTTTAATTTGATTAAACATTGAAAATTTCAGACAAAAAAGATTTCAACCTACCTATACCGACGCAATTATTTTAACCCGTAAAGTGAGAGAGCAAACAAACTTCATTTTAGTAAGGGCCTTACTGGAATTTTTTAACCATGAATGGACATCTTCAATAATATACGCTTAATTGTGAAAAGGAAAGATCACACAGACACTTGAAGGAAACAAACTTCTAAAAGAATGAACTACATCAAACCACACCCAAAAATATTCCTTTAGCATATACTATAGACCAACTTTTATTTGCGTGCGAGAAATTTTCGCAAGGTTCGCGAGAGCCTCGTCATTACGAATATTTCTTGCTGCAAACGGGTCCTTAAAGTCTCTTTTTCTATGAAAAAAAATTCCCAAAAAAGGCTTGATCACGAAAATTAATCATCGCGAACTACTTTACTCCCGGTAAATTGCGAAATAAAGTCGTCATGAATAAAAGTTGGTTTACAGTAAATAATCAACTTGTTTTGCTGGGGTAGAATTTCTCAATTCTCTCGAAGAGACATTTTTATGTCGATTTTATCTTGTTGACTTTAGACCCGTCTTTTGACGTTACGTCATAATAGAGATAAGGGAGGTTTTTGCTTGGCGCGTCACATATAGTTATGATTTTATTGAATTCTAAAAACAAGAAATAGATTAAAGAAAATATATATATTTTCATTTTTACCTTTTTCCCTTTATGTAAATTCAAGAATATTATTAATTTTTAAGGTAGTTATATACAACCCCCATTCTATCATTAATATTGAAAAAGGTCTTATTGTAACTTTAGAAGAAAATGATGAGAGAGGTACAATTGATCCCTTAAGGATTAATTATCTAGCCTGCTGCAGAAAATTTAGTAGGCTTTTCTTTGTCTGTCACTCTAAGATTAACGAAAACCTTTGTCTGCAACTGCTGTTTGTTTTGAAGCTAATTAGGTCAAGCCTTCATGATATTTGCATTCATTGAAGGCTGGCATTTTATATAACATAAGCTTCATTATTGTTTAAATATACATTCAAAGTTAAGTTGTTCTTTACTGCCTAAAGTAAATACAAGGATATTATTTACAGGTTTTTGAATATTCAGGAATTATATTGAAATTTTAAGAATACAGTTGCTGTTGCTTATTCTTCGTACATTTTTTAATCATTCCGTAAGCTACACCCTTATAATTCTACCCCCTGGCGGGGCCCTTGCTGACTGGTCATTTTTTAGCTCTTCTGAGCCAGAGGCTCAAAGAGCTAATGCTATGGCCATTTGTGCGGTGTGTGTAAACTTTTTAGAATATATGCCATAACTCAAGAACCCCTTGGCCAATCAGTACCAAATTTGTCACAGGGTATCCTTGGCCCAAGGGCTACCAATTATACTAAAATAAGGGTTGGGACCCTTAAACAAGGGGAGATAATCAGGAAAACAAAACCAAAAGTACTGGTTGCTAAAAAATCTTCTTCTCCATAACCACCAGGCAGATTTTCACCATACTTACATACAAGGATCAGGATATCTCGAAGATTAAAATTTGCATGGGGAATTACCCTCGGGCAAAGGATGTAGTCTCAAGGTCACTTCAAAGTTGACCTAAATTTACAATTAATAGTAACGTGTATATTTTGCTTACTATAAGGACTAGGATCATCAAATCTTGTAAGTTGATGCATCTTACGACTTCACATCATGTTAACTCAAAAGTAGGTCACGGTAACTTACTTTTTAAATTTTGGGGGGGATTTGTTTTCAAATTGATTTGAAGGCATATTTTGGACACTTTAAGGCCTATGATCATCAAACTTTGTCAGTTGATGCATCTTGGGTCCTCAAACAATGTTAACTTAAAAGTAGGTCACCGTGACCTACTTTTTAAAGCATTAAATCCCATTATTTCAGACACTGGGAGGTTTAGAATCGTAAAATCTTGTACTTTGATGCATCTTGGGACCTTAAAACATATTTATGAAAAAGTACGTCACTGTGACCTACTTTTTGAATTTTGCTGACATTTGTTTTCAAATTGTTTAAAAAGCATATTTTGATTACCTTCAGACCTACGATCATCAAACTTGGTCAGTAGATGAATCTTAGGTCTTTGAAAAATGTCGACCAAAATGTAGGTCACGTTGACCTACATTCGACATTTTATGGTTATATTTACATATCTTAGGTATTTATTGGCTTAGAATCATCAAACTTTGTGAGTCGATGCATATTTGGTTTTAGGAGAGTGAAGACCAAAAAGTAAGTCACGGTGACCTACTTTTGACATTTTATGGCTTTATTTAAGTATCTCCAGTACTTATTGGCTTAGAATCATCAAACTTTGTGAGTTGATGCATCTTGGGTTTTCGGAGAGTGACGACCAAAAAGTATGTCATGGTGACCTACTTTTTACATTTTTTTACTATAATTAAGTATCTCTGGTACTTATTGGCTAAGAATCGTCAAAATTTGTCAGTTGAGGCATCTTGGGTTTTCGGAGTTTGTTGACCAAAAAGTAGGTCACTGTGACTTACTTTTGACATTTTATGGCTATATTTAATTATATCTGGTACTTATTGGCTCGGATTTATCAAACTATGTCAGATTATGAGGCATCTTAGGGTTTCATTGAATGTCCAACAAGAAGTAGGTCACGGTGACATAATTTTGAATATCTCAGGTGCTTATTGGCTTAGAATCATCAAATTTTGTCAGTTTAGGCATTATGGGGTTTTTTGAATAATGTCGACCAAAAAGTAGGTCACTGTGACCTACTTTTGACATTTTATGGCTATATTTAATTATCTCTGGTACTAATTGGCTTAGAATCGTCAAACTTTGTCAGATAATGCTTCTTGGGTTTTCAGAGAATGTTGACCAAAAAGTAGGTCATGGTGACCTACTTTTGAATATCTCAGGTCCTTATTTAATTAGAATCATCAGTCTTTGTCGATTAATGTATCTTGAGTCCTCAGAAAATTTCAATCGAAAGGTAGGTCACTGTCACCTACTTATGGTATTTTATAATTATGTTTTAATATCTTCAGTCTTAATTGGCTAAATATTATCAAACTTTGTAAGTTGATGCATTTTGGGTCTTATGATACTTATAGAGTTGGAGGCTTCTAATAGAAGTGATAGATTGTACAATTTATCAGAAGAGCGATTCAAGGCCCTTGGGCCTCTTGTCTAGTTGTAGTTTATCATAACACTGCATTTAGTGATGAAGTTTTGAGGACGGGGTTTAGTGTTCATGATGAGCTGCTCCAAAACATTCATCAGGTACTGGTTACGATGTTCAAAAAGTCCAGTTCAAAATTTTCTGTAGTATTTTCCATTGCTACTGTTTTCCTGGTTAGAGATAAAACTTTCAATGATATCGCTGTTGACATCTCATGCTTTTTGTTTCATTCAGACAGGATGCATAGTGTTTAATGCTCAACTCAGATATGTGTCCTGATAATGCTATGATGTGTCGTGCCTCGTATCCACATTGGTCGAGGATTGATATGCAAGTAGCCCTTATGCAATGGTTATAATGTAAATTTTGCTTAGGTTCGCATCTTTACTGATTTTTTGCATCATGTTCCTGAGCGTGTTTTTGCCAACTGCCATTTTTACCTATTTGTATATTTGACATCAAGGACGAGCCTATTGTGACGTCACATTGTTTTTGAATTTTTTGAGATGTGTGATTTTTAGCTCATCTCGATGAAGTCGAGATGAGCTTATGCTATACCCCTGGCAACGGCGTACCAGGTTAACGTCGGCGTACCAGGTTAAAGTTTTAGGAGCAAGTCCATTCCTAAGTAACTATAAGCCCTACCTGAACCAAACTTGCATGGATGATGCATCTAGGGATGTACACTACCAGATTTGCTACGGATGCTGGATTTGTCCTACATTTTCTAGATGAGTGACTAGGTTAAAGTTTTTGGAGCACATCCATTCCCAAGTAACTATAAGCTCTACCCAGACCAAACTTGCATGGATGATGCGTCTAGGGATGGACACTACCATACTTACTTCAGATTCTGGATCTGACTTACATTTTCCAGATGAGTGATTAGGTTAAAGTTTTTGGAGCAGGTCCATTCCCAAGATGAGTGACCAGGTTAAAGTTTTTGGAGCAGGTCCATGCCCAAGTAACTATAAGCCCTACCTGGATCAAACTGGCATGGATGATGCATCTGGGGATGGACACTACCAGACTTGCTTCGGATGCTGGATCTGACCTACATTTTCCAGATGAGTGACCAGGTTAAAGTTTTTGGAGCAGGTCCATTCCCAAGTAACTATAAGCCTTACCTGGATCAAACTTGCATGGATGATTCATATAGGGATGGACACTACAAGACTTGCTTCGGATGCTGGATCTGATTTACATTTTCATTCCCAAGAAACTATAAGACCTACCTAAACAAAACTTGCATGGATGATGCATCTAGGGATGGACACTATCAGATTGCTTTGGATGCTGAATCTGACCTATATTTTCCATACAAGAGACCTGGTTAAAGTTTTGGGAACAGATTAATCCCAATGAAATTGAAGTCCTTGATATCTGCAGTATTAACAAATTTATGAATATTTGTTTACACTATACATGTTTTTCACGCTACATGCATAAAAATGTGTTTATGCCATGCAAGGGGTTAAACACAATGTGCAAGAATATCAGTGTTCCAGCTAGGATCTGAAAATGGAGGGGTGCAAGAGAAGGGCACTTTTTCGCGATCGAACCATTTGTCGCGAGCTTTTACATAGGCATATCTCATTATTTCACCCTTATGATAATGAATTCCTTTAGATATTATTATTAATTTTTATTTAACTTTATTTAGAAAACACACACTGATATAGTAAAACTCGTTTAGTACGAACACAGATATAGCGAATTCACGGATATAGCGAAGTTTTACTGGGTCCCTGGGAAAATTCTTAACAAATCTTTGTAAAATTTTACGGTTATAACGAACTCTGATATAACGAATTTACAGATATAGCGAACTGATTTAGACTCCCGTTGAGGTTAAATATAATGAAATTTACATCGTTTATAGCGAACCTTCAAAGATTAAAAAAAAAAATGATAATTTGAACTTACTTAATTTCCTTTTAGCATTTGTATATGAAATTCAATTCATAAGAGAACCTTAGTTATCGAAGATATGTCATGTAATATTTGCTTCACTAACATAGCTGGTAGAAATACTTGAAGAAAAACATGCATAGTGCGAATTCGCTATAATGGTTATATGAATTCGTTATACGGATATAAAGAATTACGGATATTGCGAATTAAATTCACAGGTCCCCAGGACTTAGCTATAACCGAGTTTTACTGTTAGTAAACCCATTTTAAACAATAACAAAGATTGTGGCTGATAATTGATTAATTAAATTAAGATTTTAAACTTCTGCAGTGAAATGGAATATATTCATCATTACATGTATTAATTATCTGTAATCTTTCCAGAGTGTCAAAAATCATATTTAAGAATTATTTCAGAAAAATAATGCAATATTTATACTTGTTTCTATGCTATTTAGATATCAAATTCCTTCATTTTCCAGAAAAAAAAACGTCAGTTATTTATAATTAGAATCAAAGGTCAATGTTAATACTACTTTCACTTTCGTGATTTATTTTTAGAACGCTATAAGACAGGTCTCTTGTTTTACATTAAAACAGATAGCTTGGACTTTTTAAAAGTACATTTCAGCTTTTAACCTCCATTTAGACCATCAAATGATCAAAATAATTACCTAATCACCTCTAATTAAAAGTGGGTACCTGTACAGTGTATAGGTACCACAATCATTACGTAATCGGCTATGGCAGGAGGTGTGAATTGTTGATTGGCCTCAGGTAATCTGCCTTGGAACACACTTATTATTCTAATGAGTGAAAAGAATGATACAGGAAACTAACAAGGTACACAGGGGCGCCAGTGAGGGGCAGAAGGGCGCACTAATTTTAGGGCGGGGCGCAGCGCCCCTCCATTTCCCCCTAGCTGGAACACTGAATATTGTTGTTGGGATAAATACTAGACATTAAGAAAATATGATGTGAGATTTGTATTACTTACTCTGATAACATTCGTCGAGGTGAGCTTTGTCATCTTTGATTACCTATGTTTTTTATTGACTTTTGCACAACACATCAAAAAATTAAAGTGGGCGATGGCTGTGGACACCATTTTCCAAAGCAAAATTACCCTCAAGATGGGCGATTTAGAGGCTTTTTCTGTTTAAAATTTAGAAATGCATTACATTAATGATATTATTTGCAGAATGGTATCTTTCATACCATATTATTTCCTGATTTATCACAGTCAAATACTTAAAGCTGAACTATTTTATAAATGGCCGACAACTGCTGTTTTCTGAAATCCAAAACTTTAAAGTCATCTCTTCACCGTATTTTTTTTTTTGTAGATAAACCTTGCTTCAAAATATAATAGGTTGGAATGTTTTTAAAGTGTTCAAACAATTTATATTAATTTGAAACAATTTGTATTAGATCTAATTATAACATTTAAGCGATGTATCATGTTTGCCAGTTTCACATTCGAGGTATTATCGGTGTGTATAACCTCAGCAAACAGATTATGAATACATAACGGTGCAGCAAAATGACGGAAAATGTCGATAAAAATATGTCCAATCTGTTTTATTCTCAATCATAAAATATCTTAGAAAGTGGGACTGTAACTTACAATGTATGCTAGCATCCGTATATTCACGACAAACTATGCAGGAAGTCGCCAAAGAGATGGAGCAGACACCTGACACAGGAGAAAGGGGGTGGGGGGTGTCCGAATTTTTTCTACATTTTTGTGTACAACATAAGAAGGTATTAAACAATACAACAATAACAAAATCAATTGAGAAGCTCAAGAGGCCTTTCTTAAAAATATTCATTTTAAATCAATGGCTAATAGCCAATTCCGGAAGAATTATCTAGATCAAATACTCTGTGTTGTATCTAGAGAGAAGCTATCAAAGATTATGTACAGTTCTTTCTACTTGCACAGAAAAGAACAATAAACAGCGATGCAGTTTTCTAACTTACATCATCTACGGAAGTAAAAAGATGTAATAATTTAATTCTAGTTACATGTATAATGCGGTATTTGGTTGGATAACGAAATCAATTTTTATCACATAATTTGGGTTATCTATGTCACAATCACATGCATCAAAAATATATCGATCCGCCTGACGTTACATTTCAATATTTTACAACTTGAAGTGATTTTTAATGGAAATCGACTTTTTTCATACATTAAGTTAAGAAAAATTAAATTTTAAGGAATTAAAAGCTACCCAATGTTTATGGTATAAACTGTGTTTGAAAACTTTACGCCTTTTTAAAAAAAAAATAAACTGCATTGTTTACTGCTCCAACTCAGTTTATATCATAAATTGAGTTGCTATGAAATTAAATAAAAGAGAAGTAATTCAGGTCATTTTTCACAGCATCACTATTAGAAAAATACTTTTCTTAGTTATGCCCCTGTTTACTTTTTCTAGCATATGCATAACGATGATACAGCTGCATATTAAATAAATAAAAAAAACTATCTATAAAAACTTGTCTGTTTGACCTTCTAAGATTAATCGACTAAAATCTTTTTAAAACCTCCAAAATATTCATTCCGGAATTTTCTCATCCCATCAACAACTATTTTTCAAGTACTTCAAAGCTATGATTAGTGATATTTATATGGAATCATCCTCAGGTAGTGTAGATTCTAGTTTGTTCAAATGATGAACGCCTGGAAGGGGGGATGGAGTAAATTCAAGTCCGATGTGCTCAGGTGAGCGCTGTGGCCCCTGGGCCTTTTGTTGATATCATTATCTATGATACATCAACAATAATTGAACATCAGGGTATACTTTTCAGATTCATCATACCTGACTGCTTTATTGTCATGGGTATCGGCTTGGAATAGCCACCCATGTTCGTACTGGATATCTTGCATTACCTTTGTTTACATTTTATTGCAGTTACGTGTATCTGTGTTTTTTTGTATACTGCACTGACCTGGACAACTATAATTGTGTTTCTTTGGTATCTTGCTTTTCTGCATTAGATGAAGTATTACATTATTATTGTCCCTATTGAGTGCTGTATAGCATACGTCCATCTATAAGGGTCTGCAGGTATAGCGATTTTCCGAACAAAAATGGCTGACACATTCCTTTTATGAATCGTTTTCAGCTTTGTCTAATATTTAAGCCAGCTTTGAAACTTTTTGATTACATTACATTTATAAGGCACAATAAAGCTAACTTTGCACTTTCTTCTTTCGAAACACATATAAGTTGGACAGAGCTTAGAAATTTTTTTTTTGCAAAATACTGACTTATAAGCAAGTTGGTCTGGTAGGACTAGTTGGTGTTTGAATTTCATTCAGCATAAGTTATTTTGATGATAATTACATCCCTTCAACTAGTTGCTATTACATGTATAAGAGTACATTAATGACATTTTTACTGCCTGAAAGGATTTTATCAGACCTCATAATTCATAAATATAACAAATTTTACTAAATGAAAAGGGAAAAAGTAAAAGTATTGGGTACTGAGAAAGTGATCTACAATCAATACAATATAATGAAAGGCCATAAATCTCCAGCTGATGAGGGCATTATAATTACAAAAAAATCATTGTAATGCTGATTTAAAGCAAGGTTATAGAAACCCCTATAACATCAACTCACAGGTTAGTAACTCACCTAGGTTTAAGAATTAATCATACTCAGAGCATGCTTTTATACATAAACACCATATCCAGGTTATAGCAAAATATTTACTTCACAAATAGGGAAGACTGTTGGTCTCCAGTGATTGCCTCCATTTTTTTTGTAACTCACCGCTAATATCTGCAGTTATGAAGTAAATTGATCCTCTGGATATTCCTTCTTCGAATTCTGTTATTTTCTTCAAAGGTGGACAAAGAATGACTACGCTGATAATCCTCCCACTCTATCAATTCAGTTTCCAACATCTCGCGCGTTTCAAAGTTTGCGCCTTTTAAAAAGTGTCATGCAGTTGAAAACATGACCCCTTGGGTAGGGCAGGGCCACAACTTGGAGTCCAAGTTTTACAATAAATGTATAGGAATCTTTTAAAATCCTCTTCTTAAGAAAAACTGAACCACTAGGTCAGAAAAGCTGAAAGTTATGTGGAAACATCCGTGGGTAGTGTAGATTTTTAATTGTTCAAATTATGAACCCCATTGGTAGGGCAGGGCCAAAATTTGGAATCCAAGTTTTACATTGAAATATGTAGGAAAAATCTTTAAAATCTACTTTTTAGGAATTACTGGTGAGAGATGTGGCCCATGGGCCTTTTGTAAGTTTACTTGAGCCAAAGGCATATGTCCTTCCATCTGTTTGTCTGTCAGTCTAGCTGTCTGTCTGTCTGTAAACTTTTCACATTTCTGGCTTCTTTCAAGAACCACTTGATCAATTTGAACCAAACTAAATTCCACAAAGTAACCTTGGATGAAAGAGGATTCAAGTTTGTTCAAATAAACGGCCACACCCCAGTCCAAGCAAAGATAATTATGAATTAGTAAAAAGTTAATGTCATTTTTTAAATATCTTCTCAAGAACCACTGGGTCAGGAAACTACGGAAGTAGTGTAATTAAAGTTTGTTCAAATCATGACACCCAGGGAAGAGCCACAAAGAAAAATTAAAGTTTTACAAAGGAATTTACAGGAAAATCTTCATTTGTTTTTTGGAGAATAGCAAAGTAATGATTGGTCTTAACTATATGGCAGCATCCTAAGGTAGTGTGGATTCAAGTTTGTTCAAATCATGATCCCTGAGGGATTATTCCAGACATTGTGTGGCATGGTATACCTACCTGTGTATTTGAAATCCACACTGTGCTACACAGTGTACATGGTGGTGTATCACAGAGCATTTCACGTGATGTGTTTTCCACTGTGCAACAGGGAAAGCTCATGACATGTACTGTAGTTGTCAGCATGTTGTTCACATATAGCTTTATATTTTACAGGGTAGAGGTAATACATCACTTGATGCTCTGTGCCAGGTCCTTCATCAATAATTGGAATATGTTTTCTGAGGAGTTAGGACACGACAAAATTTTAAAGAAAATAAGTTCAGCAGCATTAAGGTATCTTTATTGCTTAGTATCAATGATAGTATAATAAAGTTTTATTGAACTTATTTAAAATGTAGCCCTTTTATGAAGTCTTTCTATAAATTTGTTGACTACACAGTAAAGCATATCAACGGAGCACTAAGTACAAGCCAATATGCTTTTCTGTGAAGTCAATAAATCTGTACATTGACCTCAGAAAATGGATATACAGGTGACTCTCGATCTCTCGAAGTTCAAGGGACCACAAGAAAAGTTCGTCTGGGGTAATGTAGATTCTAAATTTTTCAAATCATGACCCCCGGGGTTAGGGGAGGGCCAATATTTGGAATCCCAAGTTTTACAATAATTAGGAATTTTAAAAAATGTTTTTCTCAAGAACCACTGTACCACTAGGCCAGAAAAGCTGAAACTTATTTGGAAGCATCCTGGGGGTATTGTAGATTTTAAATTGTGCAAATCATGACCCCCAGGGGTAGGGAAGCCACAACTTGGAATCGAAGTTTTATGTAAGATATATAGGAATAATCTTTTATCTTCTTCTCAATCATGACCCCCAGGGGTAGGGTAGGGCCAAAATTTGGAATCCAAGTCTTACAATAATTAGGAGTCCGGATCGATAGATAGATACAATGATATATTGTTTTTGTCCTGTCTATTGGTCTGTTTGTCTGTTTAGCTGTTTGTCTGTTTAGCCAGTTGTCAACTTTAACCTTCGCCATAACTTTTGAACCTTGAGAGACAGAGACTTGATATTTGGTATGCATACTCCACTAAAAAAGTTCTTTCAACAGACACCAAAGTCAATGACCTTGTGACCTTTGATATGACCTTCAAGCTAAAAATACTTTTTTCAAACTTTCGCCATTACTTTTGAACCATAAGAGATAGAGACTTCATATTTAATATGCTTGCTTCACTAATTAAACTCAAACAAATGACACCAAGGTTAATGACCTTGTGACATTGACTGTGACCTTTATGCTAAAAATAGTTTTTCGAACTTTCTCCATTACTTTTGAACCAAAGGATATATAGACTACATTTTTCGTATGTATACTCCACTGATAAATTTCTTTCAAATGACACCAAGGTCATTGACCTTGTGACCTTGACTGTAAACTTTATGCTAAAAATAGTTTTTTCGATCTTTTGCCACAACATTTGAACTAAAGGATTTAGAGACTTCATATTTGGTATGCATACTCCACTTAGTATGTTATTTCAGATGACACCAAGGTCAATTACCTTGTGTCCTTGACCTGTATGCTAAAAATAGCTTTTTAAAACCTTGTTGTCGCCTGGCACATAGTGTTTCACAGACGCATCTTGTTTAAAATGTTAATATTCTTAAAACCACTGTACCACTAGCCAGAAAAGCTGAAACTTATGTGGAAGCATATTTGGGGTAGTGTAGATTTAAAATTGTTCAAATCATGACCCCCGGAGGTAGGGCAGGGCCACAACTTGGAATTCAAGATTTACTTTCAAATAGATAGGAATAATCTTTAATCTTCTTCTGAAGAACCACTGGGCCAGAAAAGCTGAAACATGTGGAAGCATTCTGGTCCATTCTGGGGTAGTGTAGATTCTAAATTGTTGAAAACATGACCCCTTGGGTAGGGCAGGGCCACAACTTGGAGTCCAAGTTTTACAATAAATGTATAGGAATCTTTTAAAATCCTCTTCTTAAGAAAAATTGAACCACTAGGTCAGAAAAGCTGAAAGTTATGTGGAAACATCCGTGGGTAGTGTTCGGCACTGTGTTTACAATTTATGAAAATATAGGCGCGTTCGTTTTGACAGATATGGTGTACTCATAGGTAAGATTAAATAATCATCTCTATTTGGATTGAATTAATAGTTATCAGCGTAAATTAAACTTGAAACATGCATTTCATAAGGAAAACGGTGTCACTGAAAACGTGGAAATTTATTTGATAGGAAAATTCGCTATTTTCCAGATTCATTCGATTATGATATTACATCTAAATAAAATTGAAATGAATTTGAGTTAGGATCAAGGACAAAGGTCAAGGTCAAATGTCAAGGTCATTTTAACCCCCCCCCCCAAAAACCCGTATATAAGTAATTTTAATACTTTCCCGATGACCTTGACCTTTGACCTTGACCTTTCCTCAAGCTCAAAGGTTGAAAGATCTCATGCATTGTCCACATGTCTTTACGACTTGTCGTTAAGAAGTTTTCAGTTCTTTGTAAACATGAGAAACTGTCAGGGTAAAAAACTGCTTAAAATGGTTGACGAAATCTTTCGCACTTGTAGAATGAAAAGTGTACTTAATCAGTCGCAGACATTGTTGAAGGTTTTGTACCTCTACGGTGTACGGTTTCGGAGGAGTAGCGATAACAAGGGTTTACACTGAAAGGGGCACTAACTTTTAGAGGAATCAATCTTAGGGGACAAGCATGAAATCTCTGAAAAGGTATTAAGAGTACATACCAAAGATGCAAAAATGTATAGAATTTGGTGAAGAACAAAAGAGCTATAAAAATGCTTAATTTTACATATTTTGAATGACCTTGACCTTTGACCTTGACCTAGATTTCAAGGTCAAAGGTCAATAAATCTTTCACAGTTGGCCCCATGTCTCTACGACTTGTCGTTTAAGAAAAGATCTTGATATTCATAAACACCGGAAGCATTCAGGGGCAATAATTCATTATAGGAGTTTACAAATTCTTTCGAAAAGACAGATTGAAGCATCTACTAAATAAGTCGTAGACATTAGTTAAGGTTTTGTAACTCTATGTTTTACGGTTTTGGAGGAGTAGCAATAACAAACATTTATTGCGAAAGGGGTCATAACTCCTTGAGGGGTCAGAGTTCATATACGCAGGGTCAACTGCGAAAATCATTTACGAAGTACATTCTTATGGTCTATAAATCTTTTCGATAAATCTTGAAACTCAAAAACATGCGGCGGAAAAATAATAATAATAATAAACAGAACAATTTCAATAGGTCTTTCCACAGAAAGGTGGAAAGACCAAATTATCAATAGGTCTTTCCACAGAAAGGTGGAAAGACCTAATAAACAGAAGAAAATCAATAGGTCTTTCCACAGAAAGGTGGAAAGACCTAATAACGATGTTGATGCAAATATGCTAATCGCATATTTTGTTTTGCAGTGAGATTATTTAATGATATCTTCTTTTAATACACAGGAAAAATTCAATATCCTAATACTGAAACTTTTTCGTGACAAATATCTCTCATTTTAAATGAGCCCTTGAAAGACGTCTATCACTTTAACGATTTGTTTGTCAAAAATTTGAAAAAAAATATATCGGTCATAGAATGCAATCTTCTTACAAGTAAGGGAAAATAATTCACACGGATCAAACAGTCTTTCGTGGAAAAACAATTTTTTGGTATTAAGTTGATAATTAGAGACTATTAAAAGTGCAGCCTTTTTGCAAATCGTTTATAAAGTATATGCATCATTAATCAGGTGACAAAGTTTACATTATATTTTCCTTGGCTAGGGTCAGTACACCCTTCGAGAATTAGAATTAAAATTATTCCTGATTAGAAACCGGATATTAAACTTTTTGTACATATTTATTCTTGTATATTCACAATTTGTTCATGTTAAAACAAGATATTAGTTTCGTGGCAGGGAAGATTGAAAGTAGGAAGAAGTTATGTCTGAATGGTCTTCAATGCATAAATATCATACAGTGTGTGAATATTATCCCAATTTCCCACTTATCATCTTCATTTACTGACCTCACAACATAAATGTTTAATAATTGATTAACAGGAAACGTTATGGATAAACCTTTTGCTATCATTATCCATTCTAGGTCCATAAATGTTTTTTTTTAATCTAGGACGAAAGCACAACATTATATGACGTCTTTAAATCAAAAAATACTTTTTTTCATGAGAAGGTGAAAATATTAACTCTGTACCGGGGACAATAAATTCATATTTGTAATCACAATTATGTAAAATAATCAATGAACCATGAAATGTGTTGCAAGAATCTTACTATCCTATCGCTAAAAGAACGATTCAACACTTTTGGATAAAACCTTACAAACATTTTTAAATTTTGTACTTGAGATCGATAAAAAAATATCAATTCAAGGTAACCGCATGATTCCAGCAGAAGTTTATAAAAACTATAGAATAAGAACTTTCGATAAAGAGAAAAAAAATATGCTTCAAAGTAAGCAGCGTTCAGTTTAAAATTTTCATCTTTTTGGTAAGAGCGACAGAGGAAAGGCTGGTCGGGATGTAAAACATTCTCTGCTTGCATTATACGAGGACATCGTATAACTATATTAGCGCACCTACATGGAATTCATACACTTTATTTCCGAATGAATCGCACATGATATTCACGCTGCATGCTTTTAGATTACGATAGCTTATGTTTCTTTAAATGAATTATTGTTACATTTCAATTTCACTCTGTACAATATTAAATCAACAGTTACGGAGTCATTGGCATTTTTCCCATGCGACAAATGCGCAGCAATTTATCCCATCCAAAACTTGCAAGATTTTGTCTGTATTAGGATTTCGCATGTTTCAATTCATTTCTACAACCTCAAATCAATCTCAATCTTCAAATATATATATTTTGACAAATCGTTATCTCTAAAGTTCACGACACAGAGTTTATCATGGCGTAATATTGTATGGGCAAGTCAAATATCTGGTTGTAGCCTTAACATATCCTCGTCTATAGTTAATTAGAAGGTCAACACAAGGGTCAATCAAGGTGCACAGGGTATACCGGGGTACAACGGGACAAACAAGCAAATTCAAAGAATTGTGGTTCCCCGCTTTCGGTGTCTTTGTGGATGAGATGTTATCTTTTATGACATATTGTGTGTAATATGAACATCCTATCATATGTCATTTATTTAAAAAGTAACATTGAAGTTGATTTTTTTTTTAAGAATGAAAACCCTAATCCTGACCGTTAAAAAGTTATGGCCAAAGTAAAAAGTAGGTCAACTCTAAGGTCAAGATCAAAGGGTAAAAATTGTTGGTATCCAATGAAAGGTTTTCTAACAAGGATTACATATGTGAAGTATGAAAGCCCTAGCCCTTACTGTTTAAAATTTATGGTCAAGGTTACGTTTTTTCATAAGTACGTAAATCTCCAAGGTCAAGGTCAAAAGGTCAAGGTTGTTGATATCCAATGAAATGTCTTGCCACAAGGAATACATATGTGAAATATAAAAGTCCGACTATCTACTGTTTAAAAGTTGTGACCAAGGTTAAAGTTTTTAAAAAGTAATTAAAACTCCAAGGTCAAGGTCAAAGGGTAAAAGTTATTGGTATCCAATGAAAGGTCTACTCACAGGGATTACATCTGTGAAGTAAGAAAGCCTTAGTTTTCACCGTTCAAAAGTTATGGTCAAGGTTAAAGTTTTTTCATAAATACGTAAATCTTCAAGGTCAAGGTCAAAAGGTCAGGGTTGTTGTTATCCAATGGAAGGTTTTGCCACAAACAATACATATGTGAAATATGAAAGTCCTAGTACCTACTATTCAAAAGTTATGGCCAAAGTAAAAGTTTGAAATTTTTGTTTAAAAGTGGGTCAAACTTCAACGTCAAGGCAAAAAGGTTAAATTTGGTGATACCCAAAGAAAGGTCTTGTCACAAAGAATGCACATGTGAAATATGAAAGTCATAGCTCCACTAAATCAAAAGTTATGGGCAAGGTTAAAGTTTTTGTTACGGACAGACTGACAGCTAGACGGACAGACGGACAGACAGACAGACGAATGAGATTTAATGCCCCCTCGCTTTCGCGAAAGCGGGGGACAAAAAGTAAATGTCAATCAAGTTCTATCATCCAATGAGGGATCTTAATACAATTGAGTACAAAGACAATTTTTTTTAAGGCAGTGCTTAAAACTATACCTTTTAGCTATTATTTTAACCACCTTTACCGATATAGCATGATTAAGCTATTCACAATCCAATCATATTTCAAAAGATTAAAAGAATTCTGCTAAATGTAGGAGAAGTTAGATGAAGACGAAAGTGTGATAGACTAACGGATGAACGGACCAAATAAACGAAATACGTTTCTTTTTTCAGAAACTGTGGCATAATTTTTTTTATTATGTGTAAAGCTTCAATACTTTTATTTTTCGAATTCAATGATGTTTCAGATTATCATTTTATAAATGAACAGATAATCTTTTTTTAAGTTTCTTTTAAAAATCAAAATATGAAACCTTAATTGAGATAGTAAATCCCACATCCCCGTGTGGTCTTATAACAATATTTATGTCAATCTGCACTAACTACATGAAACCAATATTCAGTTTACGTGTCATTATTTCACATGTTCATTTTGTTGATATTCATTAACCTCAAACCATCGTTGTTTTTAAATGAATCATATTTTACAATATCATTTCTTTAACTTGACATATGATAACAAAATATTTTTACTTATGTGATTCAAAAGAACATGTATTTAGCCCCCCCCCCCCCCCCCCCCCTCCTCCCCCCACCTCCAACCAACCATATTGCAAAGAAAAAAAGAAGAACTATATAGCTATATGTACGAGGCATATATTTTTCGAATTCAATCACATAACAGATTATGAACTTATTGATTCACAGTTGTAAAGAAAGATATTTTCATACCCGCTGTATCTAAAGAAATTTCACTATATTGTTTGTTACTCATATCCGACGTCCGTTAGTCTGTCTATCTGTCCGTATCTCTATCCGTCCGTCTGTCTCATTTTTTTTTCTTCAAACAACCGTTACATTTTTCATTAAGATGGTTGATGGTGTTGTGCAGAAATAATTTAGGGTCTTGAATTTCATTTTGCCCCAGAGAGTTAAATGGGGGTCGAAAATTGCATTCTGTTTGAAAAAAGTCCCCGATTCCCTGAACTCCTCCTACATTTTACACAGTAGCCTATATCTTTCGGGAGATGGTTGGCGGTGTCAAGTATATGTGCAGTAAGGTTTCGGAATTTTCATTATGCCTGTGGAGGGGGGTTAAATTGGGGTCAATAAATGATTGGTTCTCTGAACTCTTTTTTTTACATTGAACACTGTTTTCTTATCATATTTGGGAAATGGTTGGTGGTGTTATGTAGATGTGCAGTAAGGTTTCGGAATTTTTATTTTCTTCCTGGAGGTCAAATGGGAGTAAACATATTTTTTTTTAAATATTTCACGTTTAAATACCCTGGCCTTTAATCGAACAAAGCATGTACGACACTTGGCTAAAAATTATTGCATTCCAAGGGCATGCCTGTGATTATGTCACAAATCATCCCAAGTGCACGTAAAAGAAGTCGAACATGAGTTATCGTTCATAAGATGCGTAAAACGTCATCACTAGAGACCTATTCACTCGTACATGGAATATTCCACATGTGTTAAAATATATAGAAATAAAATAAATATTCTTTAATATTATTTATTTGATTGGTAATTTATATTTATTTCATAAGTAATTTACAATGGGGTTATTATATATCAATCCGTATGCCGAAAAGTGGAAATGTCAGTATATATAAACAACTTATCAATATAAATTAATCATAAAACATCGATAAATTAATGGATTGATTTTAATGAAAAATAAAAGGAGCTGAGGTATAGTACTGGAT
>PRKT01001570.1:5749-21606 GCA_003671525.1 Saccostrea glomerata | reverse complement strand
CAAAAGTAAGGTATTCTCACTGGAAAATAATTGTGAAACTTGAAAGTAAGCCTATGTTAAAGTTCTTTTTTCAATAAGTACAAAAATCTATGGTCAAGGCCAACAGGTCAATGTAACTGGTATCAAAATGAAAGGTCTTGCCACATAGAATTTTTATATAGAGTATGAAAATCCTAGCCCTAACCGGTCAGAAGTTATGACCAAGGTTATTTTTTTTAAGTAGGTCAAACTCCAAGGTCAAAGAGTCAACATTCTTGTTATCAAATGAAAGGTCCTGTCACAAGGATTAAATATGTTAATTATGAAAGCACTAGCCAGAATACTTTAAAAGTTATGGTCATGGTTTGCTTTTTTAAAGTAGGTCATTCTCAAAGGTCAAGGTCAAAGGGTCATAGTTCTCAGTATCCATTGAAGTAACTTTTCACAAGGATTACGTATATGAAATATGAAAGTTCTATTCCCTACCGTTCAAAAGTTATAGCCAAGGTTAAAATTTTTTCACAAGTAAGGAAATCTACAAGGTCAATGTCAAAGGGTCAAGGCTGTTGGTATCCAATTCAAGGTCTTTCAAAAAAGATTATATATGTGAAGTATAAATGTCTTGGTATCTACTGTTCAAAAGATATGACCAAAGTAAAAGTTTTCTCTAGTAATTTGGACTTTATAATTAGTTTATTAATTTTTTTTAAATTTTTGAAACATATTTTACAACAAGTATTATACAAAAATCACTGCCCTAAGTGAAGAAATATTAATAAAGAAAGTACAATGTCATATGTTCGTACTTTGGATCACATGAAAAAAAAAATTCACTCGAATAACCTAGTGTGAAATACCAGGTATACCAGACCTAGAATAGTAGTGACTGCCGAATAGCGAGAAATATAGGTCTTGTAGATTTACGTATCCCTTGCTCTATTGCGTAAACATATCCTCGGGAAAAAAAACTTGAGTTTTGTGAGAAATTAAGTCTTATCGCTTAGCTGGATATTCATGTGAAAAAATAACAGATTTCTAATTAGTGGTTGTTGTATAGGTATGAGTTTCTAATTGAAATAGGAAAATAATTATTTCTATCTCACAACCTGAGTATAATTTTCATTCGATTACACTGGCGGATTAGTTTATAGGTAGTGCACCCCCCCCCCCCCCCCCCGGGCCCCCATGTCTGTTTCTATCTCACAACCTGAGTATAATAATCATTCAATTACACTGGCGGATTAGTTTAGAGGTAGTGCAACCCCCCTCCCCCGGGCCCCCTTTTCTGTCCCATATATACTTAAGATTTAATAATTAATAATTTTTAATTTTAAATAAATATATTTTACCAATCGAATAAATGTTATTAATAAATATTTATTTAATTTCGGTATATTTTAACACTGACAAACTGTTAACTCTGACAAACAACTGCACCCCCCCCCTTTTTAAGATTCCTGGATTCGCCACTGAAATCTGCGTCGCCGTGTGAAATAGTAGTAAGAAAGTCTGCTTTAAAGTCGCGGATTAAGGAGATTATCCTTGTGTTGCAGGTTTGAATTACTCTGAAGGACGTGGAAACTGGTCCTCCAATGAGACCGTATAAACCGAGGTCCCTTGTCGCAGTTGGTGCTGGCACGAAAAAGGTCCCTCACTGTGAAGGGGGCCAGGGCCCCCTTTTCTTTATAAAAAATGCTTAAGTTTTAATAATTCAATAATTTTAGTGTGGTTGTGGGCTCCTTAACTTTGACAAACTATCGCTCCACCCCTCCCTGTTGCTGTTGGTACTGGCACGAAAAAGGTCCCTCACTGCTCAAGGACCCAGGGTGTCAGCAGCTTTCCAACGGCAATTGCTAGTGTTCCCATTAGTGAAAAATTGGAGCAAGGATCTTAAGGCAGCATTTAAACGCGTTTGGTTTTTGTTTCTTACATGACCACATTTAACGATAGAAGCCTGTCTCCACTAGGTAATAACCCCCCCCCCCCCCTGTGCATTTTCCATTCGCAATACACATATCAACCAAACTGCACTAATTGAAATACAAATAAATATATAGAAAGGAAATATATCCAGTACTATACCTCAACTCCTTTTATTTTTCATTAAAATCAATCCACGATAAAAATCATTGTCTTTAATTTATCGATGTTTTATGATTGATTTATATTGATAAGTTGTTTATATATACTTTGTACTTACATTTCTACTTTTCGGCATACGGATTGATATATAATAACCCCATTGTATATTACATATGAAATAAATATATATTACCAATCAAATAGATATTATTAAAGAATATTTATTTTATTTCTATATATTTTAACACATGTGGAATATTCCATGTACGAGAGAATTGGTCTCTAGTGATGACGTTTTACGCATCTTATGAACGATAACTCATGTTCGACTTCTTTTACGCCATAGCATCTAGTGATAACCCAAAACACAGCACGTAGTCGAAAATATTTTCCGTTGAATAAACCTAATTGTTAAATGGTGTGCTGTTTTAATAGGCAGATGATTCGAAAACATTCTTTTACAAACAAGGAAGGAACTTAGAAAAGTTTTGAGATGAGTTTATGAGTTTGAGAAGAATTTTAGAAAATTTTAGAGCTGATTTTCACATAAAGAGAATTTGCTTGCTCATGGTTAGAATCGAACGCAGTACCCCTCCGCGTTGTAGTCGGTTTCTTATTTCATTGAGCTATCGAAGCAGATGAGAAACACTTAATTATAATAATTTGAGAACACTTTTTTCGCCTCACTTTCTATACAATATGAAAAATAAACACCACTAATATATAATGTGTATTTACAGTGTATCATAAAGATATTCTTTTTATATTAACGCGCAATAATTAAAACATTAAAAAGGCGGATTTTACGCGGGTTAATATACCCTTAGCGCCTCTTCGGAGCCGACTCCATAACATTTAAGGAATGGAACGCTACTCGTACACCAACCTTTACGTATAAGAGAAATTTTGTTCCACTTTTTACGACGAATTTGTACGGCTGACGTCATTCATTGTTGTGTTTTTCGACATCAGGACGTCAAATCCGACAGGTAGCTACAAGTTTAGAGCGTGTAATACATTAAACGATTTAATCATTTTCTGATTCAGTTGATTGATTTTTATGCAACAAAACAAGAACACTATCTAACAATTATTGAATGATAATTTGATGATTTCATCAAAGCATTTGCATCTTTATTAATGAAAATTTAAACTGATATCAAACAGCATGTTTTTTTTTTAAGAAGACCACGGCCAATGCACCAAATAGAAAAAAATTCTTGTCGATGATCCCCCCCCCCCTCAATAATATCTTCTAACCTGTTTTAAAACCTCTATATTATTTTTTTTTTCAAATAAAATATGTCTATAAAATTACAACTCCAGGCACTAAATACATATTGACATATGTAACAAAAATATAAACCCTAGTCTTATAAGTTATAGTTTGTATGTGTAACGTCAGGTGCTTATGGAGATTGTATTTTATTAACGTTTTTTTCTTTTTGTACAAGCACTTGTAAAGATCTAGAGCAAACGCGTATTTAAAAAGGGGGAAAAGGGGGATGTATCTGATTTGTATTTTGGTTGTAAGAATGTATTTATGCATAAAATATTTACTACATTTCTTCTTTCTAGACGTTATAATTATTGAGTCCTAATATTTTATCGTTTTCAAAAGGTTTTCTGTTGGGCTCCCCCTCCTCCACAAAGCACAAAATGTGGTCTTTTTATTTTTAATTTTTGTCATCAATTCAGTATCCTTATGACTGTTTTCATTTTTAAAGTAATGCAGAATTAAAAGCTTGTTCTGTAGAGATACTAGAAAACAAAATATTTAAAGAGCTTCACTGCGGTGAGATGACAATACATAAGATAATTTGTCATTGTTAATAATATCTATGGCTAGAATAAGTATAAGTTCCAGTTCACCCTTGATTTGTCAAAATTAAAAATAATAAATACAATGTCGTTCAATTTATTTACTGTACTCTCTTATCACGAAATTTTCATACGTACACGTGAACGTATAACTAAATCATATTTTGACGTTGACGACAAATATACCTTGTACGTCAAAGTTTCGTGTACACGTTGTTGCGTCACTTGTAACAAAACCGGGACGTCGGGCAATAGTGTTGTACATATATATTATTATAACCGTAACTTAAACGAAGGGTCGTATCACGTCGAGTTGACAGGCGCGGATCATCAGATCTAACGAGATGCGATACGGCTCTTCGGATCAAGTAACTGATATAATGATAAATTCATTATTATACCCCCTCGTAACTAGCAAAATATAGAAAAAAAAGACCTCAGAGATCAATTGTATAACATTTATCCATAAAACAAAGCAAAATAAAAAGGGACTTTTTAACGCGCAAGAAAAATAACGGCATGTTTCTGTGTACTACGTCATCAGTTTCAGAGAGCAGTGATGTGGATTCAGAAAGCCATGGTGTGGTGATCCGGAAAATCGGTTCACGACGTCACGTGATAGCAAAAAATCAACAGTATAATTGAGTGATACACTTTAGGTATATAATAAAACAAAATTACTCAGTGTTGTGTGGATTGTGGTATGACCCCTGTTAATACTGGAAAAGGGTTGTGAATGAGACCGACATAAATAGATGTACCGATAACTGTTTTATGCATAGAGGAAGAGTTGCAAATATTAATTGACTAATTATACTACGAAGGAAGATTTTAGTAGACCTCCAAGAATGACAACTAAATTGTACCAGAGTAAGACGACAAAGGTTGAGATCGCCGCTAACTATACGATCAGTTAGATTTATGATTGAAAAATTGTGTATTAAACAAATAAACTCTTTCATTTATTTCTAACTGTAACATTTCTGAAATGGATAAATTGATGAACAAGATAGTATAAAATGCAGTATAGAATTTATGTTTCAAACATTTTTTAAAGATGCACGTTTTCTGAACAAATTTAAAAACTCCGCGAGTGACGTTTTGATGCAGTTGATATTGCGGCAACAGCTATTTTGAATGATTCATTGATCACAGATAAAAACGTTATATATAGAAATATTTTATTGAAATATTTGTGATTTATGTTAAAAATTGTTATTATGGTGTAAACCAATTTTACCTTAACAATTTTAGGAAAACAAAAATATTGAAATTGCTGGAACCCTCGTATTTGTTCCTGATTTACAAACAAAAATATCTTATATTTTGCTGATTCCTTGAAATCGCCTTAAAAATTATTCCCTACAGAAAGTTGCGCAAGCTTGATAAACTGCTCCACGCATATTCGAAACATATAGCCATTTATTTTAGTAATATTTTACAGACTGAAGACAAGGGGACTATTCATATAATTTTTCCTTAATTTGTTAATTTTTTTTCTTTCAAAAGATATCCATGAATTATAATGATGACCGATTTATCCTGATGCCAAAAGATTTGTTTTTCAATAAAGTAAAAAAGAATTAAAAGTCATAATTTTTTTTTCTATTATATTATTTAAAGATTCATTATCTGCAAAAAGTCAATATTTCTCAAAAAGAAAGAGAGATTAAAAAGCAAATGGAATTTTTTAAACCACTTACAATACAGAACATAATTTCATAATGATTTGATTAATTAATTTATAAACAAGATCTTCTGCTGTATCAGAGACGAAACATACAAAACAAGGAGCCCATGGGTCACATCGCTCAAATGAGAACATTGGCTAGGGAACGCGCAAAAATCACTTCAGTATTGAGAAGTTTTTATGGGGAGGCTTGAGTTTTACACTACCTGGTGATGCTTCCATATCAAAATATCAAATGTTTGTTGTTTTGAACAGTTGAGTTTTTTTTAAATTTATTCATTATTTGACACACAAACCCCCGTTTCCGCCCAGCCCTACCCCTGGGGGCCCTCATTTTAACCAATGTGACTTTGTTCTACTGCAGTATCTTAGGATGCCTCCATATCATTATGATTCAACGTGACCTTTCTGTTCTTGGGAAAAATTCCTTGATATTTCTAGATAAAACTTTGATCCCCAATTGTATCCCACCCTACGCACCCTCTTCTCCCACCGCTTATGACTTGAACAAACTTGAATCAACACTACGTGAGGATACATGACCAATCATGGCTTTGTAGTTCTTCAAAAGAATAGTTTTTTAATCGATTTTTTCATTCTTTATGTAAAGAGGGTTTTTAGAGATTTTTCCCATATATTCCTTTGTAAAACTTTGATCTGCCATTGTGGCCCCGCCCTACCACCTGAAGATGTTTTCATATAAACATCTTTCTTTGCCCAGTGGTTCTTGAGAAAAAAAAATTCATATATATTCCTATGTATTACTTTGATCGTCAGTTTTGGTCCCTCCCTACCCCCGTGGGTCTAATTGGCATCTATACTACTTGAAAATGTTTTCATATAAGGTTCATTTTTCCTTGCCCAGTGGCTGAGAAGATTTTTTTGAAAGATGCCATTAATTTTCACTAATTTTAATTATCTCCCCTTTGAATAAGGTTTGTCCCTTCATTTTTACAAACTTGAATCCTCTTTACACAAGGGTACTTTATGGCAAGTTTGATTAAAATTAGCCTTGGGGTTCTTAAAAAGAACTCAAAAATGTGAAAAGTTTAAAGAGGGGCGGACAGCTTGACTGACTGACTGACAGACGGGCGCCAGACACAATGTGATCAGAAAAGCTCACTTGAACCTTTGGCTCAGGTGAGCTAACAAAAATGTTTACGAGGGCATTAAAAGCAAAACCTATGATACCATCACTACCAATTTAACAAAACAAAAAAAAAACGTTGAAAAGTTTATTTATATCGAAAAAAAAACTCTGCTCAGCCTGTTAAAACCTGAAAAGAACATAAAGAATAATCTTTTACACAAATAAATTTCACACATTTTTCTTGACCGCGGGGAGTTTTCACAACCCCTTAAGAGCTGTCATATAGAGGTACCGTTGTTATATAGTAATATTTTGTTTTCACTGATATTTCATTGATTTCAGATTAAAAGAAAAACTTCTGTCTTTTTCCCTTTTTGTGCTTATTTTATGAGTAAAAATAAAAGAAAAAATAATTTTTATATACCATCATTAGTATTTATAAATAAGATAATTTATGGAGATTTGTTCAAATTTGTGCGGTTGTTATAGGAAAACCTAAGGCATATAATTTATGGTTAAGGCCACACCAATTTAATTTCTTGTTTGTCGGACATTTGATGAAAAAGGTAAGAGCGTGCTAGCGGTTAAATAATAATATTATTACTATTTTGTAGGCAAGATTTATAGGCTTGGCGTGAAAACATTTGAGCGGACATTTGTATGTTTTCTGATTTGCAGAGTAAGTAGATAAATAGAGCGAAAATATAATAGAAAACAGCACAGAATTCCCATGGTGCGGAGATTTTAAGGGGGCCGACTATAGTTTAATTGTGTGAAAACAATAGCGAAACTCTTCATTTTTATACCATATATAACTTACATTAACTTCAGTTTACATGCAAAGTTTGGGGAAAATCTACCATCCAGGTATTTTCGAGGGACCGTCTCAAAATACAGGTACATTTACTATAGAACTATATAGGAAAATGCCAATTTTTAGCACTTTAAAGCAAATTATACAAATACTACATTAGACATTTTGTTCAAACTATAATATTTGATGAGTAATACTATCTTATATAATATATGTAAGAAACACAAAATTCTACCGTCTTGTTACCAGAGGGGGCATCTCAAAATGCAAAAAAATTAGCAAATTTTACTATTTTTATAGAGTATTACAAAACATGACGTACACAATGGATTCACATGGAAACATATTAAAAATATTGGAGATATTCTCAAATTTCCATGTTTTAAATTTCAAGAGCGAATGTTTATTAATTTTTCTTTAATAATATTTTTCTTACCCCTTTCTTTAAGAGCTACAGATTATCATAACGTCAAAAACGCAATACAACGACGTCAACCAACCTTTCAATTGCAAAATCGGCTAAAAAATTAATTATATCACATTGTAATTACATTTTTATACCTCTAATTTCTTAATTTTGTTTAATTTTAATAATTAAGCAAAAAAAAATGTTGCATAAAAACAGTAAATACGCTTCATTTTACTATGATTGCGCAATGGAAACTATAGTCGGCCCCCTTAAATCAATATTATTTGTATAAATTGATTTAATTACCAGCGCGCGGGTCCGACGAACAATTTTATTTTATTGGGGAGAAATAATTAAGACGACTATAATATCAACATATAGTTTGCCAATACTGATTCCTATTCACCATCCTGCAGATAATTTTATAATGAGATTTCATTATTTTTTAATGTATATACACTAAATTAAGGTCTAACTAATAGGGCTGAAGGGGGGGGGGTTTCAACATTTTAACCTTATTTTTTGATATGATATATTAAGCTCTTAACTATCATTTGTCAAAGAAAGATTTCTTGCATCTTGCTTTTAAAATTTGATCATTTTTGCAAATTTTTATACGAAGGTCTTCTTCATTAGGAGATCAATATAGTCTAAAAATAGCAACTGCCACCTAAACCACTTAATCATACCTATTTTAGGTATTACATGTTGTTTTAAAAATGAATGGTTTTGAATCACTGACATAGTTTTCCACATATGAATTGTTTTGTTTTTCTACAGAGTTAAACTGTTCTTTTTACATGTAATTGAAATTTGAAATGATATACTGATTTCAATGCTATACTTTTCCTTTATCATTCACTTTAAATATTTGATAATTTGGATTTTTCTTGTGTTTTCTTCTCCAAAAAAAAAATTATGATCGGTATCAGTACTCAGTCCTCCATTACATGGGTGTTCTATGTAACGTACAAAGTTACCATCGCAATCTATGATGTGGACAATGTTGTTTGAGCTGTCATTTATAAGTATTTTAGTATTGACATTAGACGCAATGTGAAATGGTCTGAATTCTGTATATTTTAATTGCAGAGAGATATTGCCATGATATGTAAATTGTAATCTCCCAAAAGAATTCACAGCAACAACTACCTTTCCAGTATAGTCAGCGACACACATATCAACATTCTCATTCAAAAGAAGTACAATTTTAATTACACCAGTAGAAAACAGAGGTAATCCCTGGCTGTCGTACTGAATCTGCTGTATCTTTGTTGTACTTGAGTGTCTCAACACTCTATACTTTGTGTCTGATCTATGGAACGTATGCTGACAGATAAATATCCATTACTTGCGTAATATTAACTAAAGGAAACAAGTCAGGATTGCTGAGTATTACCCTAACTTCTTTCTTCTTGCACACATAAATATTTGTATCTTTGTAATACATGGTTGAAAACACTGGTATTTGTTGTGAATTAATGGTAAATGCCCGGACATTATCATTTGTATGAATTGTTTTTAAAATTTGCCCAGTTCTGTCTGTCTGTTTAATTGTTTTGTCATTTCCACTTTCAAAATCCTATCTCTTCCCAAACATTGCACTCTCCAAAGCCTGAAAGAACCTCTATAAGGACTTTATATGCTTCCTACAAACACAGATTTATCTATCATTTTAAACATTTTAGGTTTTTTCTTCAGTTCATCTCCAGTCTGAAGAAAACCAACCATGTCAGCAATCTGGTCTTATTTTTATCATACGAAAAATTAACTGTGGACAAAAAAAACATTGGTAATTCTGGGCCCCTTCAAAAAATCATCATTTCTTGATCGGTAGTTTATAATGGCTGTGGCATCATTAATTTTTAAGATATCTTAGGACAAGACGATTGACTTCCTTTTTATTTAAATACTCGTTTTCTGTGCACTTTTTAAAAACTTCTATTTTCTGCTTAGTAACTTCTCCTGCGAGTTGAATGCCTCTTTCATGTACAGCTTTGCGGATTTTATCCTCTTGTTCTTTTATGGCTGAGTGAACTTTGTCAAACTCAGCAGTTGTTGTGTTCAGGTTTATGTTTCTGTATTTTGGAAGAATTGAACTTTCTACTTCTCGTGTGTCTGTCATTATTTGCTTTTTATATTGTTGAAGAATATCACTGATATCGGTAAATTCATGCTTTTTGTGAGAACCCATCAGATAGGGAATACATATTGGTTTATTACAATCTTGGCAGTATGTCTCGCACCGGTTATTCTTATGTGTTGGGCATAGCGGTAAAACAAAAGAATATTGTTTTCTTGAAGTATATGCAATAAATAGAGATTAGTAAAAAGCACCTTATTTGGTACACCTGCAATTTAAACAACCTTTTCTTATCAACAATGTCTTTCTTCATAACTTTTGAATACTCGAAAAATAAAAAATAAATTGACATGATTAGCATATCTATAATTCCATGTAATAAAAATCCTTTAGACTGATGAGTAGACATCAAAACCCTTTAAAGTACAGAAAGTTGAGATGGGGGCTAGAGACAGTCTGAACTGAGCTCGAGTTGAGTATAAGCGAGTTTTTTTTCAGGAGTCCAGAGAAACATAACAAGGAGGGCAAGGTCCTGAAATTTGTATATCTCTGATAAATTCAATGATTAGGAGGTACTACCGGTACATATTTTGAAATAAACCAAAACACGTCATTTCTAAATCGGGTATTGTGCAAAGAGAGAGAACTCTAAAAACTCTAAAGAGAAGTATATAATATATGTTGTAGCTCATTATGTAAAATTTTCGGGAGTTTATTTGATTCTTTGCTAGACACCCTTTGTTTTACATGAGCTTTATCGCATATAAGGGCTTGAATTAAGAAATATGTTATGTAATTCACTTTATAAATCTCAAAGATTTTAAAACATACACAAGCATTGTTAACGTTTCTATTTTACATCATGATTGTTTTTCTCATTAGCATTTCTAAAAATCTGTCTGTGTTGAAATGAAAAAAAAATCTACGGAATGCAAATCTAGAGAAGGTAAGATTAAAACTGAAACTTTACAAGAACATAACAAGAGCTGTTATAGCGGAAAATTTTGAAGATATCGTGAACAAAGATTACCTCACTTGTACATGGAAGATTCTTAGAAATGGCAATGAATGGTGCTAGAGTCAGGTATTTACCAAGAAGTAAAACCATTAAACCTTCGAATTTAATACATTGTACATAGTACATTGATGTAAATTGTAGCAATTAAGTTTTTTAAGATGATAACCTGTCTGTTTTTGTTACTTAATATATAATGAAAAACCTCATCTTAAAATTGAATGGAAAAAATGAAGTCCATTGAATTCATTAAAAGTGTTTTCTTTGTGAATTTGGTTTTCAAATTTCATATAAAAGAAATAAATTTGTGAAAACTTTCTCAAAAGTATTGTTATTTATCTTAGAATTATGCAGATAAGTAACCAGATTAAAGTTAATGGAACTTTAATTTCTAAAGTGAGAATAAAGCTTATGCTTACACCTATTTTTAAAAAGGGAAACAAGCTAGATCCAAATAACTAGAGACCCATTTCTATTTTACCGACAGTATAAAAAATTATAGAAAAAACATGTGGCAAAATATGTACGATTACTTTTTTTCAGACTTTGGTCTGTTAATAGAATCTCAATCAGGTTTCAGAGAATTGCACTCATGTCAAACAGCCCTTACAAAAATTTCAGATAAATGGTTATATGAAATGGACCAAGGCAAACTTGTTGTTACTGTCTTTCTCGACTTCAGTAAGGCATTTGACTTAGTAAATTATGAAATTCTTCTTAAAAAGCTACAGTGCTATAATCTTAATGAAATAACTTTACATTGGTTAAGATCGTATTTAAGTGACAGACTTCAAAGTGTCCATCTGTCTAACAAAGAATCATCTTATCAGCAAGTCACAGCGGGAGTTCCACAGGGGTCTATACTAGAACCTCTTTTGTTTTTACTGTACATTAATGATCTTCCACTTTATATCAAAAATTCAAACATGGATTTGTTTGCCGATGATGCCACTTTTAAATTACATGTTTCAGGCAAAGATTCCCAATCTATTGTAAATTCATTATCAATGGATATTGCTTGTATAGAAAAATGGTGCACTCAAAATCAAATGATACTTAATGCCTCAAAAACTAAATGCATGTTAATAGGGACACATCAGAAGAGATCAAAATTCTTAGACCATGATTTTCCTTTATTCGTTTCGAACCAGAAATTAGACAGTGTAACATATGAAAAAATTTTGGGGGTATATTTAGATAATTCTTTACAATATAATGTACATATCGACCATGTGTGTAAAACTCTGTCACGTAAAATTTCAGCACTCCGTAGAATTAAAAAGTATCTTCCTCTCCAAACACGCAAGTTGTTTTATAATGCATACATTATGCCTACCATTGATTACTGCCTAACAAATTGGGGAAATACGTCCAGATCAAATCTTGACAGAGTTCATAAACTTCAAAAACGTGCTGCAAGGTATATTTTAGATGCTCCCCCTGATGCACCCTCAAGACCCCTTTTTGATGAACTTGATTGGCTTACTGTTTATGAACAGCTTACTGTAAATAAATATGTATTGTTATATAAGTCCCTCTTTAATTACTGTCCTACTTATTCACATGAAATGTTTAAATTTCAAATTAATAACCAATATACTCTTCGATCTGAATCAAATGTTGATTTGTGTGTACCAATTCATAGATGTAAACTTTTTGAAAATTCCCTCCAGTACTCTGGTGCCATTTTATGGAATGCTTTACCAGTGCACATAAAAATGTCACCAACTTTAAATGCTTTCAAGAAACAAGTAAACCTTTATGTAAAACAATGTCAGAATAATTTGTGATTCATGTTTATTTGTATTTGTTTATTTATGTATATATTTATAATATGTCTGTATTTGTATAACTATGTATCTTATATTGTTGATTGTCAGAAGGCCCTGGGGAACAATAATGCTTGCACTAATCAGGTTACCTTCTTTAAAAAAGTATTATTATTATTATTATTATTATTATTATTATTATTACCATTATCATTATTATTATTACTTTGCACTTTTAAGATATATTTATTGATGCATTCTCTCATAGTTTCTTTAAATGTTAGATTTTGCCTACGTTTTTCAGAAATGTGACCAGGCCATTTTTAATATTATGTGCCTTCTCCAGGTAAAATAGTAAGTTCAGTAGGTAGATTTGTATTCTTTTTCTTCCTTGAAATTTTCTAATTTTAGTCGAGTCATTTTAAGCCAGACATAAACAGTTATGATATACAGTAATACACTTAATTTCACAATAAAAAAAAAATCAATACAATATATACTAATGTTTTAACAAGTCCGATTCTTCAATGCAGCCAATCTGCTCTAAATTGGCTTTTTCACAACAAAATTATCAATCACGATTATTCTCTTGTTCTTCTATGAAAGAGAGAACTTCAGTGATATATTTAGCTAATTCTTCTAAATGAATTTATACATCTAATATTTTCCATTTTTTTGTCGGCTAGATTTTGTTTGTTTTGTCTGTTTGGATGAATATCATTTATTTTGACTGAGTTTGTGTTCTTTGTTTGAATATATAAGCCACTTAATACACATTAGTATTATACATGTACAATCTTGGCAGTACCGGTAGGTTTCACATGCATCGTTTTTTTTCTTCTAATGTGTGAGGCAATGCGTGGAACATGTTGGGCGAAAACGATAGTATTTTCTTTTCTGAAAGACTTCATGTTCCTTTGAATTATCAGCCATGTGTTATGTATGCATGAAAGGCAAAGATCCACATGACAAAGATTGCAATGCTGTTCTTCAGGGGTTGGACAACCTGACAGCAAATGAGGCCTTGTTTTTTAGCATTTGCCATTTCTATTATAAACTGGATTTTTTTTCTGTTTAAGATATACAGTAATGATATAAAAACTAAATTCTATATATTATTTATTATCATTTAAATGTTAATGATTGTGCGTGCAATGTTTTAATGCTTGATAATGATTACTGTGAACATGTCAACTAAACAAACTCAATTTCAAAATTCAAATAATTAATATAGTACTACATGAAGGTAAAAATAATATTTATCCTGCAACTACCATTTGCATTGACCTAATAAAGGTTACCTAACAAACAAAAGCTTTATCCGGTCACTGCCCTAATAAAGCCTCGTGCATGTATTCCGACATTTTAAAAGCATTGTGACGTCGTCATACTTTCAACTGCAGAGATGTGCCTAAAAGATGTATTCGCTTTAACAAAAGAATTGACCTATAGGAGAGAACAATTTCCCGGAAAAAGTGACATTGATAATTAAGCTTTATTTGTTTTTTTTCTACCGTACATATGTCTAAATTTTCCAAATTTGTATTTTATACGTAAAATTTATTATTTACAATAAACCTTCAAAGTTGACTGAAACACCATTTTGTCCGTTAAAGCGTTGATTTTGAATTTTGGCCTAGAAGTCCTTCAGGGCAGGCCTGCCCCTAAATAAAATTGTGATATTTTGATAGGTTATGATGTAAGGAATGATTTAAGATAGGATTTTTTTAGGGGCACCCCTGCTCTAGGGTCGAAATTCCCCAAAAACCTACAAAAAGTAAGGAAACCTGTTTTTGTAAATCTACTTCAAACTTCGACCTGTCATTTATATAGACGGACTAGCTCAGTTGATATATGAGTTGGTTTTCCTCCGTGAAATGCTTCCTGTTAAAGTCGCGGGTTCGAATCTTCCTGGCACCACACTTTTAAAGTTTTAAATTTCGCCTTTTTAAAGACAATTCAATTTTTTTTAATAGACTTGTGTATTTTTCTTCAAATATCTATCGTTATCGGTGTTTCACAATATATGTCACACATCTAAATGGGCATAATCAGAATATCGAGCATGATACCAAAAATACCAAAACACGATAGTTAAGCATACTTTCTCCGAGAACAAGAGTAACTCACTCTGTGTTATTTGAAACAGATATTCTTGACGGCATTGAGCTGCGTCGAATTTCAATTGCATATATTCCTTAGACTTTAATCACATTGATTTTGGCTACATATATCAGTAACTATACTCCCTTGGATTTCATTTAGGCCTATATAATTTGCACACATTAATGACATTTTTATTATATCCACTGATAAATAGCCTAGACATAAAGAATAGAATTTCAGAGACAGTAGACATTACAATTATGCACAATGAGAAGTAAAGACAAATATCAATTATTACATTTGGAGATAACAAACTCAGAAAATCAATGAAAAGGTTTCTTCTACCTCTACTAACTGAAATAAAGATTTAGGAAAAAACAAATTGTTAAATGTATTCGGCCTAATGTCATTAATCGGAACGGAAATCGACAAGCTTTTTGTAGAGAAGAAAACCAAGCCCGTTCCTAAAGGTCAGATCCCTATTTATAATGAAGTGATCCTTTGTCGGAAAGAGCTTGTTTTGGACGTTCAAATGTAAAATTTTGTTGCAGGATAAACAAAATACTCTCTTGAAATATGTGATATTTTGGGCTCGGGTCGAAAACATAAGAGGGCTCGGCAAGCCTCGGCCTCGGCAAGCCACGTTTTCTTAACCTCTCTCGCTTATCTTCCAAGACAGTAACCATGTATTTTATTTATATTTATATTTACAAACGTGTACATTTAACAGTATTGTCAGTTTATATTAATATAGTTTCTGTAACATTACTGAAGATAATATTAGAAACACTCAAGGACATTTCCTGTCAAATGTCTGTGAAAAAAAATCTTAAAAGCACTATAGTTTTGCACTCGTATAATGCATTTATTCATTTTGGTATCCTGGATCAAGTACAGCTTAAAAAGAATTCGAAGTTATAATACCTTTTCCTGTATAATCCTATTTTGTGTTTGTGTTTTAATTTGTTCGGGTATTTTTTTTTTGGGGGGGGGGGGGGT
>PRKT01001569.1:0-68567 GCA_003671525.1 Saccostrea glomerata | reverse complement strand
TCAATATGCACTTAAGGCTTAACCTGTTATTCAGGAAAGAGAGCAATCATAATGACATGACCATCTATAAAATCCTTCTTATAACATGAATAACGGGTCCTTAGATCAGAAGTTGCATGTATTTTAATCATTATAATATTTTAAATCTAAAACATCTTTTTTTGACATAAATATTATTATGATATTTGGTTAAACCCAATCATTACTGAAGCTCACATGTGTGTGTGTGTGTTGTTGACTTGTCGTGTGTGTTTTGCGTATTTAATGTTTCAATTTATTTCACATTGTTTACCTTACATCCACTTTCATGTCTGGCATAATGTTATCAGTTCGCATTGGTTTAAAATTTACTCTAAAAACAGTTTACAAAGTCTACATAAAAACTAAAATGTTCTCCAATCTCGCCATGTGTAACATTGATCCATGGTAACAATATAAAATAAGGGTCTACGAAAGGGAATACATTTAACAATTTTTTATTTTATTAGTACATGTTTAAAATGATCCGATTTTTTAAAGGAAAAAATCTTTGAAATGCACTTGACGATGTCTAAAACTTTCCTTAACGTGAAAACCATGTTTAGTAAAAACACCAGGAAATCTTTCTCAACATTATTCGCTTTAAGCTCACCTGAGCCGAAGGCTCAAGTGAGCTTTTCTGATCACATTTTGTCCGGCGTCCGTCTGTCCGTCCGTCCGTCTGTCTGTCTGTCCGTCTGTTTGTCTGTAAACTTTTCACATTTTCGACTACTTCTCAAGAACCGCTGGGCCAATTTCAACCAAACTTGCCACAAAATATTCTTGGGTGAAGGGGATTCAAGTTTATATAAATGAAGGGCCAAGCCCTCATTCAAGGGGAGATAATTGGGAATTAATGAAAATTTGGTGGCATATTTTAAAAATCTTCTTCTCAAGAACCATTATGCCAGGAAAGATGAAACTTATCGGGAAACATCCTCAGGTAGTTTAGATGTAAGTTTGTTCAAATCATGACCCCCGGGGGTAGGGCGGGGCCAAAAAGGCCGACCAACGTTTTACATAGAAATATATAGGAACATTCTTTTAAAATCATCTTCTCAAGAATTACATAGGCCTTAATTCATCATATTTATATGGGAACATGCTCAGGTAGTGTAGATTCAAGTTTGTTCAAATCATGATCCCCGGGGTAGGGCGGGGCCAAAATGGCCGACCAAACTTTTACATAGAAATATATAGGGAAATTCTTTAAAAATCTTTTTCTCAAGAATGACAAAGCCATAATTCATCATATTTATATGGAAGCATGTTCAAGTAGTGTAGATTCAAGTTTGTTCAAATCATGACCCCCAGGGGTAGGGCGGGGCCAAAATGACCGACCATAGTTTTTAAAGATATATATAGGAAAATTCTTTAAAAATCATTATCTAAAAAATAGCAAATACATGATTGGTCATGGGACTACTTTTGGATTTAAACTTTACAATAAAAAGCCATTTTCTTCTTTTTCCTACCCTTAGTGCTCAGGGGAGCGATGTGGTCAATGGGCCTCTTGCTTCTCATTACGACGTTGCATACGATAAAATCGATTTCTATCAGACGAGGCTCATATGTTAAACTTTAATCCCTATCAAGATTATTATCTCTCTCCAGAGTTGTCTTCTATGGTCTTCAAACACCTTTTTCAATGTTCTCTCGTAAAAAACTCTTGTAAAAGATTTAATAATTTATGTTTTAATTTTAAACCAAAATAAATCAGTGTAAATATCAATAAAGATGTAATTATATCGTTTATTTTAAAACTATCACCCTTTATAAGGATTAATTTTCTCAGTTATTAAGGAACTATTTTGTTGAGTATAAATAAAATAAATTGAGGGATACTTTAAAAAGACCCTTAAAAATGAATTTATTTTACTAATGATTAATATATTAATTAAAGCTCATTTTGTTTGATTAATCACCCTTTCAATTTTACCAAGATTCTTGTATACCAAGTGTTGACAAAGGTGTATGTGATAAGGTAGTGGAAAGAGCAACGCTGGATAGAAAACGATCTCAGTATATCAATATCACATTTTAACTTGTATTTATTTAAATAAGATGTGTCATTGATGTCAAATACAAAAATTCTTTTTTTCTTTTCCCCTCAAAATTAAAATCGGACAAGAGCATCCATCACGTAATAATCAAGACATCGGACTGCACAGTAACAAGACATCAGTAGAAATAAGAATCAATGGCTGATCCATGTAGGAATGGGGCACGGGCGTAACACCCCCTCTATTCGTTTGTACTATTCTAATGTCAAAAGATGCCAAGCAGCCCAATATGAAAATGTCTTCCGATTTTGTATCATCAGAATGCTGTTGTAAGCTAATTATGGAGTTTCCTTTAACAAATTTTAAAAATTTTATAGATAAGTCTGTTTCATGATCCCGGGACCTGGACTCACATCAGGGTTAACCCTGACTAACTGGGCTTCAATGCAGTCCCAAGACCCCCTACCTTCTATTGCAACCCCATCCGCAGGGAAGAAATTCAATGTCGGACATTTGAACAGATTGCAGATAAGACAGATTGCACTGCAACAAGTTTTATAATTCTCTTATCATTATCCTTATTGTTCTTCCAAGAACTTCTTTTGCTAGAATTCCTAAATAAAAATGAAACTTAAAATAATTCAAAAGTACATTTTATTACAACACTTTACAAAACAAAGGTTTTATTTACAAAATTCAGTAGAAAAATTGTTAAAAAATATTTTGCTTCAAGTAACAGTTCATACACAAGACTTCTTCAAGAACATAATCGTTACTTGGTATAAAACATTATAGTAGAAAAAGGATTAACATAACCCCATGCTTGACAGAATTATTTCAGAAAGACTCGCCAGACTGCTAGGTGGTCGTCAATGTGTTTCTTTTTCTTTCTTAACAATATCCATCTCCTGAAAAAAGAAATTAAATATTGATTCAGAAAATTAACATTGTACTCTTTATATCTCATCCAATATTTCTAATTAGGTTTAAAAAAAATTATTTTTGTACTGGAAAGTAAATATTTGATATTCTAATTAAGTGATGTTAATTAAAATGACAGATATTTACCTGGTGCCGTCTGACCATCATCATAGTCCCTCTTATAAACGACCCATCTGTTACAGTAGGAGACCATGCCGAGGACCCTTGACTGTTAAGGAAGGCTAGGAGACAGGCGTTAAACCACCAGCCTCCGTTGTTGAGAGCTGCACAGTTACCATAACTAGACCTGTCATTGTCCCTGTCTGGGATGGAGAAGTACATCCCAGACAGATCGTACCTAGAATTGCTTGTTTCTAACATACTGTCACCTGTAAAATTATCAAAAAAATATATATATTACAGAGATAATGGATTCCAATATCTTCAATAATTTCTATCGAGTTCTAATTGTCAATACCGATGTACATTTAATTAAGGACGTTCGATCCTGAGCTTTTGAGTGGATTCCAATATCTTCAATAATTTCTATCAAGTTCTAATTGTCAATACCGATGTACATTTAATTAAGGACGTTAGATCCTGAGCTTTTGAGTGGAATCCAATATCTTCAATAATTTCTATCGAGTTCTAATTGTCAATACCGATGTACATTTAATTAAGGACGTTAGATCCTGAGCTTTTGAGTGGATTTTGGTCCTGTCCTTTATTTATTAGATTCTGCATCATCTTTTTGTTTTTTTGTTTCGAACATATTTAACTGACAAGCAAAAGGACATGAAATAAGTTCTAACAACTGAGTACTTCTCCTTAAGTTCTATTAGCGCAAGTTCAAATAATGAATTATCGGAAGTAATTTGAACCAATTGTTAGTCCATTATTAAGCAACAAACACAATGTTCATATCAGGAACTTAACGTTACTTTTTCATCACTATAGCATTTTAAATCATAATATTTTTATCTAAAATTTACATTTAATACCTATGACGTACGACACAATATTTTGATAAGATTTCAACTTTTCATATTTCATGAAATTTAATTTTATATGAAGTACAAAATCAAATAATAATCTTTTTGATTTAAGAATTATTTTTAACCTCGAGTCATTTTATTTTAACGTCAGCTACTTGATAGTAAAAAATAATTCTTATTTTCCAACATCATCTTCTTTGTTTTTAAAATCTATAACTTTTCTTTGACTCAGCATTGACGAATTCAATGTTCCTGGAAATTGTGAATTGTACCTCCAAATGACATCATCACATATCAAAAACCTTTAATTAACGTAGAATCAGAAAGGTTTACTGAATATCAGTAAAAGATTATTTATCATTGACTCTAATAATAATAAACTTCCAATGAAAATAAGTATATGATGATACACGCGCTTTGTGTCTAGTTTAAAATACATGAATACACTTACCTAAGGTCCCCGTGGCAGGTCCTGTAAGAAGGAGTTGATATTTTCCTGTTTCAACGGATACAGAGAATCTATCATACATTTCATACAGCGTTGTACCATTCTGTAGAGTTATGGTCACATACAGGGATGAGGTACCTTCTTTTGCTAATTGATGGATTACGTCATTTCCTGTATATAGATATATATGAATTCAGCTGAAAAATCCATTGCAATACCATTAATTAAAAAAAACACAAATTATTGTCTTTATCTAGATAATATTGCTATATTTGGTCATCTCGTGAAAAAAATATACCGCCAAATGAGTTTCATCTTTTCTTTTCTTTTTTTCTAATTACTTAGATATTAATCAAACAAAATATATGAATATATTAGAACACATATTACCTAGTCTTGAATTTAGATATTTATTACGCTTTAATTTTTTAACTGCAATAAGATTTTTTTCTATGTATTTTGAAGGAATAAAAGTTCCTATTAAAAGTGATTTACACTTACCAACCAAGACATCCTGTTCCGGTGAACCAAATCCGTTTTTAAATTCCGTCCAGGTCCTGTCAAAGTCCAGGGATCCAGTAATTCTTTTTTGGATTGCCTTTAAAGATAACTCTTATGGCAAACCATTGTTTTAAACATTTGAGTGATCAATATGTTACGATTTAGACTAAAAATATTCATATTTTTTCACTCTATATTATATTGAACAACAAAAACAATGAGTGTGAATATAAAATTGTACATTGTCCCCTTATATTGAAATCATCAACAAACCGTCCATCCCCCGCCCATTGTTGTCATGTCACAGTAAACAGGAATAGAACTGGTACTGTTTCCGTAAGGATAGATGAAAAACACTCCTGTATTTGTGTATCCGCTGGTTTGAAGATCCTTACAGTCTCTTGGAATAACTGAATCAGAAAAAAACAATCTACAGGAATAATTAACAAATACCTTTCAGAATTATTGCAAGAGAAATTGTAAAAGTTTTAGTTTGAAGTACATTCTATTTTATGTAATTTTTCGATCTTCTTTTTTTCTTTCTTTTTATTTCCTTGACAGTAGAAGTTGATATTTTTTATCAATGTTAAGACGAACAGAATGCAAGAATAGAAAAGACGATACTGGAGTAACAAAATAAAATTCTGTCAATTGCAACTTCATCAGTCATTCAAAATAAAAGTAAATAAGAAATGGTAAGTAAACAGTCAGGACTTTTACGTAGTATTGATTGTCTAATGCAATTAATTGTTAGACATAAAACAGTATTGTCTCTGAAATGATCGTGAACAGTATTTTTTCAACGTCATCTTCCTTATTAATGGTAAAGCGCTTGCTCCGTGATCGGGAGTAATGATTTCAAATCTTGGCCACAAGCGTTCTAAATTGATACATGAATAGGTAGCAGTCATTTCTTTGCAATTAACTCAGCACTTTTATGTAAATTACTTCGTGTCCCTCAGACGTTTTAAACCGATGCCAGTGTCCGGCAAGAAAGAGATTTCTAAAATTAGAATATATGTTGTCATAATTATCATATCAATGAATATGCAAAATTAAGAGAGATAGAGTAAAATTTAAAAGCATTTTAGAGATAGAAAAGGTTAATATACCTCTCCTGACGATTTGAAAATCTTCTTTGGTCTTGGTTATATCTTCCTCGAGTTTCTTCACCCTCTGGCTGAGGGAATCTACAGATGTTTGGATCCGCTCCTGTTGGAAGAGAAGTTCTCGAATTTCCATCATTGTCTCTCCGTTACTTGCGCAGCGATCGTTTTCTTTCGAGTAAATGTACTGGGAACCTGTAGACAAGAAGCTGCAAGCAAGAAAGGCTGCCCATACCATTGCCATGTTGAACCTTTGTTGCTGTTTTAACGAATGCACTTTTGAAACAAATCGTTTTTGTGAATATATCCACGGCTTTATACATAGGCCTAAACACGGAAGATAAAATTTTGACCAATAAACTAAGGCATTACTTTAAACCCCTATGGGTCACTTAAATGTTGAGGGGAAATTTGACATTTATTGAATAAGGGTTTAATTCAGATAAGTTTATCAAGCATGGACCAGGGGCGTAATACTAGAAAATAGGCGGGCCTCTCCCTTTTTAAATAATTATTAGCTTTCCACAATTTTACATACTATAGCATATACAATACACAATATTTTTTTTTGTTCTTTTACAACACTTTATAATTTTAAAATATCACTTAAAACAATTAGACTTGTGAAAAAAGTTTTTAAAGTTTAAAGAAAATCATTCCTAGTAAATGTCTTGATTATTCATATATATTCTGATATCTCCTGTCTGTCTTCTTATACAGTTAATTAGAGTCTTTTGTCTCTTCAAAAAATGTTAATTTTTAGTGATACATGTTATTAATTTAAGCAATGTAAGATGCTCACAAACGAGGATATGATATATCACACTGATGTTTTGGTATCGGTCCTGGTATCAGCCAGGGCGGTTGATATCGGCCCAACTTGTAGCTTGACTGTAAATAATCATGTATAGAGTAAGAGCTTAAAAAAAGTAAAAAAAAAGAGAAAAGTTGCCCTAAGTCAAAATATCATATTTCGCGCGTGTGTGTTTGTGTGTGTTAGGGTGAGAGGGTGTGTGTGTGTGTTTGTGTGAGAGAAGGTGTAAGGGTACGTGAGGCTGTGTATGTGTGTGTAAAGGGTGTGTGTGTGTGAGGGTGTGTGTGTAGGGGTTTGGGATAAATGCAAACTTTTGTTTCAATGCCAATTTTCTCCGGCACCATTTATTTTTTAATACATTTTCCTTAGATCATCAATAGTTGGAAGTGGAGGCAACCAACCTTTCCATAAACATTTCCTATAGATATGCATTGTTGGTAAAAAAAAAAAAAGGGGGGGGGGGAGCTCCCTTCCAACCCCCAAAACCCCTGTTGGTAGATGCCTGTATTTAGGAAGCACCAGCATATTAGATAAAAAAATGAAACATTAAATGAATACTTGGTATTGTTGGCATTGTCTTACTGTCAAAGCATATAAACGTCCATTGGTTTTACAAGATTCGTTACTGTCCTAGAAGTAAACAATAGTTCCCTCTCTTACGTCATAAATGGTATCATTTGGCGCACTTTTTAAAAACAATTTTCTCAAAATTCGAATGTAAATAATTTTTTTTTTTAGGATTTTGGTTAAATTTTTCTATATATAATGTTTCTACTAAATACTTATATATGAATTGTACTCTTCATTCACACAAATTAAACAGAAATAGTGATTTGAAGTTTGAGGGAGTTACAGCCCCTTGACAATAAGCCGAGACAGAGATATTTCAGCCCTGAGGGCAAGACAGCCCTTTTTCGCAGGCGCTGTATCGCCATGTCTAAAACGCCTTTGTCAGGGCTGATTCCCCACTAGGTAAATGATATAAATAAAATGCAGTTTATTTTTTTTTGCGATATTTAATATCAGCAATCTCATCACCCTCACTAAAATTCCAAGGTTAAATCCTCGCTAAATATATTTTTTACGATATGTGATACCACCTCTCCCTGCCCCAGAAAATTTCCAGCATTATATGACAACAAAAGCAGAATTCTCCCTCACTTTCAGCTTGAAAAGAAAAAATATTTTCATGTTAAACGAACAATGTACTCCTTATTTTAAAGACAATAAACTTTTCTAATAAAGACTTTGGGAGATATCTAAAAAAAACTTATGAAAAAAGAGAAATAATTTCAAAATGCTTTTTCATTTATGTCATAAGAAATTTTGGGTAAAATATTACCTATTATAGGATAGCTGGACAAAAAAAAGCAAGACAGAAATTCAAAACATTTCTTAAAGTTTGAGTGTAATAACAGACTCTTTTTTAATTCTGTGTTGGAGATGTGGGGTTTGAAAAACATCCTTCATCGCATGCTACATTTTTCCATATAAGGATTTTAAGTTTGAATACATTTTGTTATCTCCATTTCTTGCATAGTAGTTCTGTATAAATTATTTGACATAAAAATCTTCCATATTAATGGTTCCAATTTGATTCAACAGCCAAACGTCTTCATATATTAGTATTACAATTGTATTAACCTTTAAATAAACCTTTTTACAGAGAAAAAAAACCCCCAAAATTGGGACTTGGCTCTTTTGACTGTTCGTTATCTCCATATCATTCTTTTTAGCAAACTAAAGGCGGGGGTAGGTAACCTCAATAACCGCCTTAGGTATCTATCACTGCCATACATATAGTTATCAAAGATCGTGTGTATATCATTTGAAGTCCATTAAAATACACTTAACTTTACTTTCATTTTAGTTTTTGTTTTATTGCTTTAAATCAACCTGTTTACACCCAAAAACTTTACTGTTTGCGTTGCACAATTCGACAGCAAAAAGAAAATTCAATCATTTATTAAGAGCTCACTTGGGTATACGAGGGTTGTCCCAAAAAGTCGTAGACAGGGAAAACAGCTTTGTTTCTCTTTGCTTAATTAAATTTTTTTCCTTGTCATAGCAAAGGGTATATGATCATGCACTTCAAGTTTCATGATGATATAACATCTTATAAGAAAATTATGAAAAAGTAAAGAAAGAATATAAGTGTGCATCGGCCCCGGAAGCAGGTGTAAATTACGTCTCTTATAACGCACTGATCTCTTTGTCTTCTTCACTAGCGAGTATTAACATCCAATAATTTTTTTTAAGTGATTGACAACTCTTGACTAAGGGACGTATTTAAATACACGACTGTCCCTTTGTTTTTTATTTGCGTTTTGAAAGCAGATTCAATTTTCAGTCAAAATTTAGTCGAAAGATCGCCTACCATTGTAGACAGCAGAGAATACTCGTTGTTCGCGGTCCAAATTGTCCACAATTACCTGCGTTTAACAGACAGTGCTCTACTTCTTAAATGCTATCGTTATCTATTTTTGGTATAGAAGAAAAAATCTCATTGAATATTGTGCAATTTAAAAATAAATTCTTTATTTAAATCTTTTGTGTAATGTCACTTCTGTACTCCTTTTACCGTCTCTGATGCATATTAACCATATCCAACACAATTTATTTCATCTCCGTGCGCCGGTTACGCGTTTGACGACGTCATTTTCATTAAACTCAATTTTAACGATACTATGAAAATCATTACACTTATTGTCTATTTCTGATGATATTTATATGAAATTTTGACATATTTTTAAGATTTTGATTCTGGTTTCAGTGATTTAAATTTAAGTTCAATGTATTGCATAGAACTAAAGAATTTAAAGCAAATGCAATTATTATAAGCGAAATTTATTCCGAATTTTGTCCATGCATCGACATGCCTTATCGGCCTTCATATAAATCGTCTTATATTATTACTATGTAAAATATGCATTTAAAAATTCACATTTTTAAAGAACATTGACTATATTATGTCTATGCAAAATTTGGTAAAATTTGGTTGCATGTTTAAAAAATAATAAACATTGTCTACGACTTTTCGGGACAACCCTCGTATATCTTTATATTTAGTTCCTTAGAGAAATTTGGCGGAATACAGTGAGCTTATTAAGATAGGGAATTTTATTTGAATGTTTTGAAAACCAAATTCGGACGGCAATATTTTTCTTATGAATACAGTCTCCTATTTTGTTTTTTTTTTTTTTTTTTATCAAAATAAAGCTGGATGCACGATCGACCGCGTGTTTCTTTGTTTGTGTAGCTTTTCCAAGTACCGTATATACTCGCCTATAAGTCGATTCGCCTAAAAGTCTGTTTTAATCAATAATCTTGCATATAAGATGGACTAACCTGATATAATACTATACTTTTTATAGCTCGCCTATAAGTCGGACAAAGAGTTTTAGACCAGAGATTAACTCCCAAAAAGCCGACTTGTAGGCGAGTATATACGGTAGACTAAATTTGATTTCTGATTTTAAAAAAATAGAAAACTTATATAAGAAAGAATAATGTCATTTATTTTTTTTCATGAAGAAATGTACGAAATAGGGTGTCTCTCATAAACAATTTACTGAGGTAATAGTACATGTTGTGCGAAGAGCAATTATAATCCCCTTATTGTTTACCATACTATACAATAAAGGCCTTCAGAAAACACCAGACAGGATACAGATGGAATATAAAGATTATGCAACACATGCATATCAAAAAAACACATGAAAGCCTCCTTCAGTAAACACTTATCAAATTATATTTTGTCAACGTATATTCTGTAACGTAAAAAAAAAATATCCTGAGAGATATGAAGATAGCGAATAGTATTCAGTCTCAAAGTTCATAAAACAATGCAAAATAAGAGCAGAGCAAACACGGACCTCCGAAAGATCAGGAGGAGTGAGGTTCCCCTGCCGACCGGTCACACCCGCCGCGTTTTCCTTGTCATGATCAGGATATAACGGAAAGATCTATCGTCAACTCAGTGTATTAATAATGGACTAACAATTGGTATGAAAAACGTCAGTCAGCATTTGACTCAATGATAAATTGTATTTGCTGAACAGGTCATTGTATCGACCATAAAACCTACGAAGTGACCTTAAACGAGACTTATGATATTCTTGTTTCATCAACTTGCTTGTCAACAATCTACCTCGTTTTAGAAATCGTTCATACATAGAGCAAAATTTTAAGTCTTTATAAAGGCTTTGGATTTGGAGAGGATTTGATCGTCAAAATATTTCTGTTCCCCTTCTCCTGGAATTTTTTTAAACACTTTGTTACATCAAACCCTCTCCCTCGCCTCTTACACCACAATGAATAGCACAAAGTATAATTCTTTAAGACAGAAAAAAAATTGTCAAATCAAAATTTGAAGAATAAACTTGTAAAAGAAAACTTTGGAGAAAAGAAATAATATTTAGATTTACTATATTCATTTCAGACATACAACATTTCTGAGTATAATGTATATTGATATATATAAGGGATTGCCCGAAGAAAAAGAGAAGAAGGCATTGACTCACACAATTTTCTTACAAATTTAAGTGTTTTAACAGACTTGTCTTTTGAAAAAAAAATCGTTGAAGGGGTGTTGGGGCTGTACATAAATGGTTTTTCGATATGCTCAGTTTACTTTCAAATAGCTACATAACTGTAAAATTTATTTCTAAGAAATGTCTAAACATTTATTTTACAGCCAGTCCAATCAATAGAAAACTCATCATATTACATGAAGACAAATTGTTTTTACTTATTATGTTAAGTATAGTAAGTGCACGTGTATATATAAGATCAAGAGAATATATCTATATATTAAATGTCATGTACAACAATCTGTTGTTTTGTACGATTACTTTGTCTGCTTTAATACACTTTTTCGTGTATTAGAAATACCAATACTAAGGTATTTAAATACCAATAGTAAAGTTTTAAGCGCTAGACATAGCATGCAACGTTAACTTGTTATAGGCAAAATAATGTTTAAAATATTTATGTGCAATATATTTATTTAAAACTTCGCAAAGAACGTTTTTATCTTGTATATTAGTATAAAAGGAAACAGAATGATCTGTTACATTTGTGAGTTAATTGTGAGAATATCAAGTCTAAGGATCGTATGTCTTATGTTAATTTCATCCGTCAGGTGCTTCAGCACATCATCAGGAGTCATAACTCTGCCTTTCAATCGTACATTTCAATGAAACTTTATAAAGAAAATGAACAAGTAAATTGTAGATTCCTAAATATACGCGTGGAACAAATTATTGCGTAATTTCGCGAGAAGCACGACACGCGAAATAAAAGCACTTCTGAAATCTATGAAAAATCTCTTGATCAACTGTCCATTCGAGAATTATTATTCTCACGACTTGCCGTTTCAGATCCCAATATCCAGCGTCTGCATAAACCTGGCTTTTCTGTAAAAAACAAATAGGAGACTTATTGTTCACAGAACAATAAGAGATCTTTCAACCTTCTTTGAATGTTTCAATTTTGTTTCATATATGACTCCTTAAAATTAAATTCCATGAATAAGAAACCAAAATTGTCTTAAAGGATATAAAAAATGAAAATTTTAAAAAAATGAAATGACCTTGACCATTGACCTTGAAAAAATATTCTAGGTCAAAGGTCAAGGTCATTTCATTTCAATCGACGCAATGCTTCTACGACTTATAGTTTTCAAGTTATAAGGTTTCATATTAAGTACAAAGAAGTTAAAGGGCAATAGATCATATATGGGGTCATCAGATCCTTTCGCATTTATAAAGATAAATATTTTGAAAATAACGATAAATACGATTGTCATTTCAAGGATAAATTGTAGATATCTTGGTTTGAGTTGGTTTCACAATACGAATGGTCTTGTTAATGAAACATATGGAGATAACAAACAAAATTTAATTTCAAAACTCCATAAAACAATACCAACTAGGTGCTATTAATACTGCCGAAACACACTTAATTAAAGTTTACGAATGAGCAACTGACCAAATGCTTCATTAAGAATGTCGGGTTCTAATAAGTTTAAGACATGTCTGGTTGTTAGGATGCCTTTTTTGCACAAAAATAGAAAAAAAATTAAATTAAATTAATTTTTCTTGACAAAATGTGTAAATTGTTCATTTTCTTCGACATTTGAAAATATAATGAACCAATTTCTAAAGGTTAAAAACTGTATTTTTTAACCAATAAAATTAGTCAATTATATTTTCAAATAGAGGAAAATATGCATTCCATCCTTTGTTTTGTGCCTTAGTTGTAATTTTTGTTTTACAAACGAAAACATATGAATTAACAGCATAAACATATTTCAGGAACGATTGTCTGACCTTTAGTTAAAACAGCTGCATAAGTTTACTAGTACAATTTCATAGCTTCGTATCATGTTTATAAAAATCAGTGCGGTAGATTGTTGGGGAGTTGTTTCTCCTTTCCTGTCATGTATAGTAAAATAAATAAAAATAGCTTTAATAGTTATTGATATGCAGAATGCCTTCGTGGTTATTATATTTTATCATTAGTCGTTTGATTTTTTTCTGTTCAAATATGGGAACGGGTATGGGAGGGTTTTAGGCGTAAACTGCATACCTACGGGTAGGTTAACAATGAAATACATTTTATGGTTAATTGTTTACATCCAGGTATTTAAAGAATCTACTTGTCACATAACTTGACTATATACAAAACAATTTAATTGCATGCTGTTGTTTCTTTGGAGGTTTTAGGGCGTAAACTCCATACATCTGGGTATAATTTAACAACTTATTAATAGCATGCTGAATACTGTTATTTATCTCCATATCCTTCGATGCTTTCATTTTTATTCCATGAAAACAATATCAAAAAATATTTTTGTCAAATTTCTCTAATATGCATTTGATTAAAGAATTGATACTCTTTCATTAAAAAAAGATTGTATTTTTACTCCTTTGATAAAAAAAGTAATATAGATTTTTTTGCTTTCTACAAATCTGATTTTAAACTTTAAATAAAAATCTGCACATTGAATCTTCTGCAATGTATCAAAATTGTTTACTTCTTATTTCGCCCATAAACAATATATTCCCTAATTATTCAAATTGAAATAAAGTTTGGCCTAGGTTTGCTTAAGCTCATTAGAAAATATTCTATTGTTACACATTCCACGACGCATAAAAGGTAACACTTTCCCTTCAAATGTCTACTGAATTTTGATACAGCGGATCAAATCTTATAATTTTTAGAGCATTCAGGATGTAAAGCAACAACTCATATTGTATCTGTGATGTTTCAAATTTGAAGATGATATAATTTTTTTCTTGTCCTTTTCTGCAGAAGTTGATCTCAACGGTTCATTTGCATTTGGTGCCAATGTTTTGACATTTGACGACAATGAAAGACTCATTTTTGATTATTGGACACCAGTGACGTATCAGCACTGGAATCCTAACGATGAGGGCGAGACAGCAGTTGACCCAATCTTTGGCCTCCTCTTGACTTATCATAACGACGGCAGGTAGCGCTGGGTGACTGAGAGAAACTACACGTACTATACAGGAGAAGACGGACTAAAACTCCCCTTTACTTGTGAGGATTCTCCATTTTATTTGGAGCATGAAGAATGTTCTGTTACATAATGATTTATTCTCTTTTAATTAAAATAAACATTTGCAATCATTATCTTTTGTTATATAATTTCATTTCACATGGTGTATAAAGTTCTAGATCATTAAGGTAGTCCGATCCTCAGGTTTATAAAATTAGCAGTTAAATAATCAAAAGTAGTCAGAAAAGTATCTCTGAATCCACAAGGTTGTGTAAATTTATCCACAAGATTTCTTAAAAGTTAAAATTTAAAGTTAATCATATTATATAGGGAAAAATGTCAAATCTCCAATATTTTTGCAGAAAAAGCGAATTGGAATATCAGTCATGCATTTTCTAATTGCAAATTGATCAACTAATATATTTCGGGTTAAGAAAGGATAGGTATCCAGGCATTCAGAAAAATTGCCATGATTTTTATACTTATTGGGAGTTTTTGTCTTCTATTTCTGTCATATATTCTATAATACATAGTGTAAAAGGCTTATGCTAACATTGCAAGACACCACAAATCACTCTTTAAAACATATCATGCTAATAAGCATTGGTATCTAAGGCTGGATTCCAGACAATCTTATTTCTCTAAAACTGTATACAAATTTTCCCTTTATAGGGTGTAAAAGTCAACTTTTATAAGACCTTTTCTAAGACTTCCAAAAACCTTGAATCTTATAAAGATGAATAAAATGAAAATCGTTGCTTGAAAAAATTTCACTTTCAAGCTTCATTTTGATGCATTTCAAATAAAATATAAATTTTTGGAGTTATCCTTCCTGGCTGAGGATCGGATATCCTTTAATGGAGTTTTCTTAAGTTAACGTTGGATCGTATATTCGTCTCGTCGGAAGTCATCTAGATTTATCCTCGGATCGTACATTCCTCTACTCGGGGAGATCTAAATTTTTCCTCGGATTGTATATACGTCTCCTCAGAAGAGATCTAAGTTTATCCACATGTTTTAAATAAACTATGAATAGCATGTACACAGAGACAGACAGTGCATTATATTGTTTCGTTATTTTCCGAAGGAAACTGACTGTGATCTCCTCTCACCATACAAACAAACATTTTAGAACAAAGTGTTGTTTTTAAAATTTCTATCCGTAATCCAAAAAATAAGGGGCAAATATATTTTCCTAGGACGGCCGGTCCAGTTGTCCGTTTGTTTGTTTTTTTTCCCTAAATTTATCTGTAAGTGGTTAATCAATTAGCCCTGACTACAGCCTTTAATTTGTTTGAGCTATGAATTTCATATTTCACAGGGTTTTTTTCTTTATTTTTACGGTCAATTTCGAATTTGGAATTTGAGCCTTGGTCATATGAACTATGGCTTTAAAGGTCAAGTATAATATTTTTGTGAAAATTCATAATTATTCATTATTGTCAGCATCTGGAGCAATATCAATGAGAGTCTGAGGTCTGTTTAATTTTTTGTCACCAATTTCCATCACTTATAGTCGTTTAAACTTACCCGAGTGACAAGTGGATCATTTATTGTAAATCGCTTATCTCCTTAATTGTTGAATGACGTCATCAGAGACAGCATGAAATAGGAACTGCACGCTACATTGCCGTGTTTGGAACATTATTGTTTGCGAGATGTTGCCATGTGGGCTTTTAACTGTACCAATAAATCGGAACAAGACATGAGAATATATTTAAATTCTTATGCACCTAAAATTGTGGGAAATAATATGGACATTCAATTTAAAAAGAGATGATTTTGAGCCCAATAAAGACGAAACACTATAAATATAAGCGACATTTTACATAGACCAATATGGGCTACATTTTTATTAATTATAAAATTATCTCACGAATTTATTGGTTTTATTTCAAATTTAAATTGCATTTTTCAATTTGTCAGTTTAGGTATTTATAGTCGCAATACTGTTTTGAGGAAAAGTTTTTTTTTTTATTCTTGTTACTCAACAAAATCACAATCCCCCCTACTGAAATTAAAACTAAGAAAAATATACATGAATTCCTGGTCCTTCGTACCAATACTTTGATATTTCATATTTTCCGCATTTGTCAAGTTTTAGAGATTGGTCCTTTAAATTACAGCATGCACTCGGTATATACATGTACAGTGGACCCTCATTTATCCGGACGCTTTGGTTCCCAGTCAATTTGTCCGGATATGTGAAGCATCCGGATATCTGAATCACCAGGTAAATAGAAAAGAATAACATTTTAAAATTTCGTTCCGATGAAAAATCGTCCGGATACTGAAGCATCCGGATATCTGAAGGTCCACTGTACATGACTGAACATTACGCCGCCAAGTCAAAAGTACATGTATTTCGGCGTTAACCTCTTACATGCTGAAGTAAAAAAATACTAGCTGTACTGTGAAGGAACAATATCTAAAACTTGACTGACAAAAAACGGAAGGTGTGGTATTAAAGACAAGGAATTGATTATCTGCCAAGTTATCGTGTCTAAAATAAAATTGCAGTTAGGACGGGGTATTTCCTGGCCCCCCCTTTAAATCTGCGATGATCCCTTGTCAGTGGTGTTATTTTAATTTCCACTTTCACCCTTACCGGCTTCGGACGAAACAGAATCGGTCGAAGAATTAAGAATAATCAATTTGCGTACATTCTTGACTCAAATGCATGTATACAAAGCCTATTCTTAACAGACAGATCTACGCATAACTCTGATATATCAACATTTCTGTTCCCAAAATTTGCCATAATTTTAGATAACCAAAAGCACTTCTTACTATACTTACATGTATGTAACTAGATTTTGTCGAGTGTCTCTAATGACGTCACAAAAAAGGGGAAGTAACTCTATTGATGAACGTTATATTTAGCAATATTTGAACAGGTAAATAAAGAAAACAACGAGGTTTAAAATTGAACGAATATTGTAATTCTTTCTTTTTTTAACCATTGTTTACAACATATATTATATACAAGTATATCTATTTCCTTTATAATTGACCTTTAATATTTCACTGGTGTATTCAACGTGTAAAAACTTTTCCTAGGGTAAAAGTATTTTTGACTTTGACCTTTTTGACCTCACTTTTAAAGATATTTTCAAAATTTTATTCTTAGCCATAGCTACTTCACGGTTAAATCAAGTGATATCATACTCCTCACGCTTATATTTTGATAAGATCTTCTCTTGAGTACAAACAGTAATGACATTTAACCTTGAACTTATGGATTTGACCTACTTTTCAAAAACGTAAACTTTGGACGTATTTACTGAATATTTTGTTTAAGGGGTTAACTATTTTACGGGCTTATTTCTTGTGGTAAGTGCTTCTCTTGAATACCAATATTTTCTTTTTATATTTTTTATCCTTTTATTTGGACATCAGACTTTGACCTTCTTTTGAAAAAAAAAATTATTTATATTGACTCCTTGACCTTGTCCAGTTTGACCTACTTTTGAAAATATTTAACTTTGGTCATAATTACTGAACTGTTGCTGCGTTTATGGTTTTTATTTCTTTAAGGTAGACTCATTGTGAGGAACTTTTCTTTTGGTACTCAAACTAGATTTATATTGACCTTGATGTTTGACCTGCAAACGACTACATTAGTCATAAGCCTCTTAGTTTCACAAACTTAACTTGAATTTTAATCATTAGCTCCTATTGATTTAATAACAAATTTCAAGTTGTAGTCTATCACTGTTTTGGATATATATCAACCATAGTCTACACACTGCATAATAGAGAAGACTTGTCACACATATTGAATCATTTTTTTAAAGATGTAGTCTCATAATCGCAAAGGTATTTGCAAACATATTGATTAAAATTAGCTCGCTATGTCTTATTTGCAAAGTCATTTGCAGATATAAGATAACATCTTTCAAAAAATAATGAATCAGTGCTTCTATTTTTTAACTCCTTGTCTTGTTTTGCAAATTTGATGTTTTTTCAAACTTACTTGAATTATCTCTAACCTAAATAACAATAAATTTAAATGATCTTAAATTTTGCTTTTAACGTTTGTGACGTCAGAATAAAACGCATATTACACATGTAACCTTTTGACCCCCGATCTGTATAAGGGTGTGCTGAAATAAGAAAAAAATACAAATAAAAAATTACAGTATCGATATAAGTCTGCTATTACGTATATTGTGCATTCAAGAGCAGAATTTGTCTTTAATGATTTTCTGTAGCAATAGAAGATACTGCTCTTCAGAAAATGTGATTCCGTCTTACTTTAATCTCATAATTTAGTATCATTGAGAATCTAGTATCATTGCGTTTCTTGCCACACCTAAAATTCAGGCTATTTAAATATATTTAAGGTATGATTAGATTTGTTAAAGGAAATGTTCAATACGCCTCACTTCAACATTAAAGCTTATTTTCTCCATGATATTAAAAATAACAATAATTTCAATTTAAGCGGTTTCAAGTAGATTAATGGATAATTAAATGCTCATCCATTAAAAATACTGCCTGGATGGGAAAATATGAGATATGTTTTTAGAGAAGTATAATCTTAAATGCATTGTACCACAAAATTTGACCATCAAATACACCTATGCATTTAAAAAAAAAAACAACTTAACATCTTTATAACAATGAAACTTGTTTTATCCGACATGCACGGGGAACAGATTAAAAATATATGTGTTGGAATAAACAAGGTGTAGTATTGCAGTGTGTAAAGATCATTGATATAAGTATAAATGACAAATGAAATTAAATGACTGAAATCACAGTAAAGAGTATTGCATGTGTCGGATTAAACAGGTTCCACTGTAATAGGTTTAACAATAAAGTAATCTTCATCCTAATTCTCCGTCTTGTTATCTCCATTTATCAGTGTTTGGAAAAAAGAACGAAATTTTTCTATTTTCAAATTTATTACAACACATATAAAGTACATCTTTTAATGAATACATCCAGTATCGCTTTACAGAGCCGTTCAACCCCCTTCTTTTACTGTTTGTTACTTGATGTTAAATATTAAAAAAAGAACTCAGCGATAAAATATGATTTAAAATCGTCTCTTGAGGGTTTCCATAATCCATGGATGATCTTTCGTCTGTTAAAAAAAATTTATTAAAACTTCACAGATAAATGTATGATAGCATTTTTTGGTATTTAAAAAAACAAAACATTTATTACTGAAATTTTCACAGTAATACAAAAATGAAAAAAAAATGTGTTATATTAAGATTTAATGATGTTTACCTAGCGACGCCTGATCATCATGAGAGTTTCTTTTATCTGTGTGCTATCAGTAACTGTAGGACGCCATGGGTTGTGCCAGTACTCCGGGGACCAGCGACCGTTCAGGAAGGCCCGGTGACAGGCGTTGAACCACCAGCCTCCTTTGTATTTAGCAGCACAGTGACTAGCAATAGATCTGTCATTTTCTCTGTCCGGGGTACTGAAGTACATCCCAGACAGATCGCTGTATGAATTACCCGTGTCTAACATACCGTCTCCTGTAAAATTGAATAGAGGAATCACATAGATAATGAATTTATATATATTTTTAATCTAATTGTTAATAATAATAATAAGGCACATCTAAGATAGACAGCTTTATGTGATGAAAAGAGCGATAATATTTATTTAGTTTAGTCCTTGAATCCCCGGTGTCTGTCATACTGGCACCTGCAGATTTAGAAAAACAATATATAACAGAGATATTAATTATTAATTTACATCACATTAATTTTAATACTGAAGTACCTCTTAGATACGCAGTTTAAAGTGTTGTTTTTTGTAAAGAGAGATAAAAATAATACAAGACAAAAAACCTGCGAAATTCACATAGCATCCTTTCTAGTGAAATAATAAACAACAGACGTGTTACACTTTTTAAGCATGGTATTATTGGGGGGGGGGGGTATAAAGGTCACTGGAAATTTAAGAAAGCATCACAAAATGAAATATTGATATTTTTCGGAGACCGTGTCTCTAAACAGGTATAACATGCAATACTAAGTAAATCATTAATAACGAGATAAAATATGGTGCATCTGTGAATGTTATAAGATTGTAAATTTCCTATTGAATAAATGTAAATGTGAAACGCGTTGAGGTCTTTTGAGTTTTACTTTTTAAGCTTTTTTACTTTGAATATTTATCCGATCAAATATTTTTTATCATCAAATGTTTGCAAACCTTAAGACATTTTCGATAATTGACGCACTGTAAAGTTCCTACTCCGTAGTAGTAAAAAATGTGAATCATTGAAAAATCAGACTAACATGCTCTGTAAACTTTTTCCGTATCAGTTAAAATGTGAATTATCAAAAATTATCAGGAAACCCAAGCTGAATAACAATGTTGAACAAATGTAATTATTGGATTTATTGGTTTGAAAAAGTTAACATAATTGTCCTTGTACATAAAATGTATAATAAGAAATTTTATCTACTTGACAATAACAAATTCAATATCTGCTGAATATATGAATTGTATCTGCAAATGAAACTCTGAAGTATTAAGAGGCCATGTCAGTAACCATTGAGATTTACATGGAAAGTCAAAAATTTTGAATTGGGCAAAAACCACCCTAAAATATTTGAACAACAACAAAAAACACATTTAAGACAAATTTTACAAATTTATTCATCTTCATTGGTTTCCATGGCAACAAATGTGATTTGCATGGTAAATTCTCTATGAAACATTGTAAAATAATACAAATTTAGACATATTTAAATGCAGAGGGGGGAACAATTGGAAGGTCTAAATTTGTTTTCTTATACTGAAATAATGAAAGATGCATTAGAAGAAAATATCTTTATGTCTGTAAGTATTTTTAAAAATTTTGATATGGTTGCTATGGCAACCGAAAAATGACAAGGTTTTCATGATGGGAATATCCGTGGAAAATTAAGTTTTTCAAAAGTTGAATACTTAAAAACGCAACAACCGTAGATATTGTATGTCAAACAAAGTTAAAGATATATCTCAATACTATGAAATAATAAAATAAAAATTGGTAGTCGGATGTCCTAATTTTTTTTTCAGAAATCAAAATTTGCATTTTTTTCAAAACACTTTCAATGGATTTTCGCAAGTTTTGGCATTTTTTTTTAATATTACAACAGATATTTAACAGTTAGATGCCATATCTACAGAAACATAGTACTTTAGAAAATCTCCATAAAATGTACGACTTTTTTACAAAACAATAGGAAAAGAAATCTCCATAGCAACGGAATTTATACCCTAGCAACTGACTTGACTAGGATCGGCAAAACATGAAACATACACCCAGGAAATTAAAGCCTCTCAAGTGGAATATTTGGGTCATGGCATCCTGATCAACTGTCAACCCCGTTGTACTTACCCCATCATATAAGTAATAATAAGTACCATTGCTCTACAATGTCTAAAAGTTATACAATATAGTCAGAATGTGGACCAAATACGCAAAAACTTGACCATCTATGACATAACAAAAGCCGAAGTTATATGTCAAAATGACGCAATGTTCAACCCAAAGGGACTCCAATGCTCTGTCTACTGGCTAATTTACATTGCTGTACCATGTTTATTATTCAAGTTATAAACCTAAAAACAATTAGAACTGTCCAAATGGGACAAAATACCCCCCGCTGGGTTTTTCAGAAGTGCTAAATCATGAATATTTTATGGATCTAAGAGAAGAGAGAAAAGCTAAAACATTTTAGTGCAAATGTAATCGCTCATTAATTTTTTTTTTGATAAATGAAACGAAGGTGCAGCCTAAAAAATAGACTGAATGTATGGATCACACATGAATTATGAATTTTTTTGGTCAGTGACCTTGAACTTGCATAAATGACCTTGGTTTAAAGTCATGACAAGTTCTCAGGTCAAAGCAATGTTTGTGTAAAATGGGAACCTTCTAAGTTTATCCATAAGAAAGGTATGGACCAGACATGAATTATAATTTTTTTACTGTCTGTGCCCTTGAACTTGGACAATTGACCTTGGGTCAAAGTCAAGACACACCCTTATGTCATAAGTAATCTTTGTGTAAACAAGAAAGTATCCAAGTTTATCAATAAGAATGATATGGACCAGGCACAAATTATGAAGTTTTTCCTTTCATTGACACTAAACTTACACAAAGAACCTTGGGTCAAGGTCATGACACATCCTCAAGACAATAAGTGATTTTTGTGTAAAACAGGAACTTAACAAGTATTTCCATAAGATAGATATATGTACAAAACATGAATTATGAACTTGTTGCTTTTATAACCTTGAACTTGCATAGATAACCTTGCATCAAGGTAATGACACACCCTTAGGTTATAAGGAATCTTTGTGTGAAATAGGAACTAACCAGTTTATCCATAAGCAATATATGGACCATGCACATATTAAGAAATTTTCCTTTCAGTGACTTTGAACTTAAATAACCTTTGCTGAAGGTCATAACACACCAGGTCATAAACCCTCTTTGTGTGAAGTAGTAGATTCAAGTTTATCCAAAATAGAGTATGTACCAAACATGAATTTTACAATTTTTATTTTAGTGACCTTGAACATGCACAGATGACCTTGGGTCAAGGTCATGACACACCCTTAGGTCATGAGGAATCTTTTTGTAAAATGGGAACTTACCAAGTTAATCCATAAGAAAGATATGGAACGGACACAAATAATGAAATTTTTCTTCCAGTGAACTTGAACTTCCCCAAATGACCTTGAGTAAAGGTCATGACACACTCTTAGGTCATGAGCAATCTTTGTATGGAGTAGTAGATTTTAATATTCCTCCGTAAGAAAGATATGGACCGTATATGTTTGCACAGCTAGACAGACGGACGGACGGACAGACAGACAAGCTGATTCCTATACACCCCCCCCCCAAACTTCGTTTACAGGGGGTATAATGAGAAGTCGTGTCTGTTAAACACAAGACGACCTTATACTTATTCAAATGAAAATAAACCTTAACATCAGCAAGGCTTGTGAAAATGTAGTTTACAGCAACTTTATATTTCAAGTTTTATCTTATTTTACTATCAAAGACCAATCAACTGGTCAAATATCAATGCTCACTAAAAGTATCACAGATATGAACGTAAAACAAGAGTTTTCCATTGAAAATGTGTGTCTCAGGAATGACATATCAAATTGTGACAGACAGATAGACTGATGGTCAGCTAGTCAGACTGACAGACAATGGAGAAGTGATCCCTAAGAGTCCCCTTGCTATGCAGGCGACACAACTAGGCACCATTACAGCATATCTTGTACCTGATTCTGAGACTGAATTTTTTCTGAAGTGTACAGTCAAATATTTTACAGAAATATTTTGCTAGAAATAATAATATATCGTATAAGTGGAAATTTTAGCGAGATGCAAATTTAGCGATTTCTACCAAAGTCTGGTATTTTATTTTTAGCCAGAAGTAATTTTAGCGATTTTAAAATGTTTACTAAAGAAGCTATTACAAATAATAAGACATTATTTTTTAGCAATATTCAATTTTAGCGAAGTCAGCACCCTCTCTAATAATGCCAAAATTAAATCCTCGCTAAAAATTCTACTTATACAGTATGTTCTTCAAAGTACATTTATGCACAGTAAACAAGAAGTATGACACATTTGATTTTAGATATTATCTATTTTAACCAACTAGAGCTAGAGCAGTATAATCCAAGTGTTGTCCACAGACAGATGGACAAACAAACAGGGTGATTCCTATATCCCCCTTCCAAAAACTTTGATATCAAAATCTTAAACTTAGTAAGAAAATGTTTTTTAGTTCACTGCTTTAAGAGCCATATCAGAAATCTGATTCAAATTGTTCATGTTCCCTTCAGCTGTCAAGTCATTTTCTTCACAGTCAGTGTTAGACTTCTGCCTTTTCACCAATGGCATCAAGATACATAATCAAGGTCTTCCTCCTATGTAATGGACTATCTTCATGCTCTTGAGAATCCTGGCATTCAGATGACTTTCACAAGGTGTTTGGAAAAGTTGTCGTCTGAAGTTGATTCCACCCACAAAAGAAAGATACAAAATCAATCCAACTAACAACTTCATTTAAAACAAGTTCATTTTGACACAAATAATACTCATGCTGAGACAGTGTTTCACAGCCCTGAGCCAAAGTCACACCTTCAATGTCAAGGTCAAGGTAAAATTTGATGGAGTTTTCAGGTCTGTATTTCTATATGCCTCATGGAACAGCTTCATACTTGGCATACAATGCTCCTAATGATAAGGTGGTGTGCCATGACCCTAACTCAATGTCAAACTTCAATGCTAAGGTCACAGTAGACTTCAATGAAATTGTCTTATCTGAAATGCATTTCATACCTGCCTCAAAAGCACAGCTTACATGACACAAATGTGCCTCGTGATATCAGTCTTTAACAACCTTTGACAGAAGACCAGGTGAGCAATATGGGCCCATTTTAGGCTTCTTGTCTGGGTTTAAAATATGAAGTTCATAGGTCAAATGGATTTAAGTTATTGAGTCACAATCCTTTCAAGTTTGAAGTTTCCAGGACATATAGCATTTGAGTTATCTCTCAACAAAGAAATGGATGAACAAAGTGATTACCGGTACTCTTTGAGGCTGGGCTCTTATGAACAAGCTGATGCTCAAAGTAGTTCTAAACAATTCAGTACATGTAAAAAATTCAGTACAAACCTCTATTTGTTCCATATGCTTTGAATCTGGTTGTACTTCATGGTTATTTGGTAGTTCACATAGCAACTCATCATCATCATGATTCTCCTGAAAGTATTTCATATCTGTTTACAAATTTACATGACCCTACTGCATATAGTTGCTGATTCTTTATAATAAACAAGCTGATGCTAAAAGTAATTTAAAGCAAGATAAGTTTGTGAAACAGTATGCCCCCAGCGTCAACAAATATAGAAAAGCTAGTTTTAGCAAAAAGATCAAGGTCTAAAGGTTACTGATGTTGGTGTAATCTAAAAGAACTTAATTAGTGGATTATGTATACCAAATATGATCTCACAGTTCAAAAGTCATGGTAAAGGTTAAAGCTGACAACAGATAGACAGAAAGGACAAACAAAAATATGTTCATGCTCTTTGGGCATAATAATTCAGTACATGTAAAAATTTCAATACAAACCTTTATTTGTTCCACATTAATTGGATCTGCTTGTACTTCATGGTTATTTGGTAGTTCACATTGCAACTGATCATCATCATGATTCTCCTGAAAATATTTTAGACCTGTTTACAAACTTACTTGAGCCTATAGCATATATAGTGACTGGGATATGATATAAGACATTAAACTGGACAAAGGGGATACTCCAATACTTGATATTGCGATTACTTAACTTAGTGGAACTCTTTCGCGATGGAGGTAGGGAACGTCTGTTGGCTGGGGACAAATGTGCTATTGAGTACAATGCAAGATCGATCATTGTAGAATTTATGAGGACAGATAAGTAAAAAAATCCTGGTGGAATACCGTCCTTAACAATCGCTGAACCAGCCTAATTAATTTTTAAGAGGAGCTAATCCTTCAATGTTACATTTTTTACGATATTTTTAACTAAGCGGGCTCTTCTCATTAAATTTTCATTGAAAATCATAGCATTTTAAAGCTGATAAAATAATCTAAACTTTCCTTATTTGACAATCTACTATTTGGAATTCAATTCTTGGCAATACATTGTACTTTCGGCATAAAATTGTTCAAATCATTCGATTGTCACTACTGTAAACAATGCCATGTGCCCTGGTAATCTCGTGAGATTTGAGCTTTCTCGACTCCCCTGCAAAAGAGTGGTAGTAAGTTAGATAACTGCGAGGTAATCACAATATTACATATTTAGTCTCACATTTTCAGAATTATCGTATTCAGAAATTGTGCCCAACCTGATCAAGGGCTTAGGAGGAATAGCACCCCACCCACTCCTTACTTTTTTGGGAAGTCAAAATTTCCTGTAGTTAAAATTTATAAATCCTGGTTCCCCTCCCCTCCACTTTAAGGGTCAGGAGCAAATTTTGAAACCAGAGTTGAGTCTGTTATCCTAGTTTCCCTTCCCCTTTTCAAATCAATATTCGCAACCTCAAGTTTTGTCATCTTGTTTTAGTGTAGCTGCAGAACTGTAGCTCTCCGAAAAAATATATATTGATAGACCTGAGATAATGAGGTATAGCGGGTATGGCTATGAATTTTAAGAAATATTGTTTGAAATATTACTTATCAAAAGAACACTAATATGCAGACATACATGAGTGGAAATCTACCAATTTGACCTTATCAGTGATTGACGAATATGCTCTAAATAATAAAGTCTGAAATATCTGGCAATTTCCAGTTTTTTTTTTTTTTAAATATTTTCTGTGCCAGGAAAACGTCAGAACCAGCGCCATTACGAAAACTGGAAATTTCGCCATTTCCAGTCAGAGTTGATTTCCCATACCTGGGAACCGCATTAAATGCCGTTGTCACAATTTATCAATGGCACAATGCTTTTAGTACTTGACAGTATCAATGAAAAGAAAATAATCACTCATCATTTCAATACAGGACTTGTATTACAACTTGTATATTTTTTTTTTAATTTGTAAACGCACGAAATGAAAACAAATCTCGACAGTCAGAGAAAATGTTTCCATCGGATCATATATTTACAAACAAACCATAAAAACTATATTGGTAAGTACTAGAGGCATTGTACTATTGATAAATTGTGAGTTTGACAAGTAATTGCAAGTATCGAAAATACACCCGAGAATGCCGCCTCTGCTTGGAATTCCCAGTTTTCGTAAAGGCGCCGGTTCTGGCGTTTTCCTCGCACGTAAAATATAGAAATAGTTAAAAACCCAGGAATATAAATAGTACTTTTCAGTCACCTACAAACTCTTGATGCTGTCATGTCCTCTGTAACCGCACAAGATCTTTACATGGTGTTTTTCTTCTCCGACTTCTGCTGCAACAGCAACTTTCTGTTCTTTATCAGCAGGAGAGTTCCACAAAAGGGAGATAATCGTTCACGCGTTTTCATATTTGTGGTACATTCTAAATCAAATTATTTGCTATAGAGTACCCAACTACCATTTTTTATTATTGGATTTATAACTTCAAAGCTCGTAGTTTCTATTGCATGTATGATTATGATAGAGTTTGGTTGCGTTTTCGTGTAAAATATTTATAAAAATAATGTTGATTTTACAGCATTTGGTAGAAACAAAGCAAAGTAGGCCCCAATGCTTTAAAATAAACATGGGAAAAATTAAATCTCCCATATATATTGAAATTAAGAAAAACATAGTTTGATTCTGTAATTAATTTTGACAGGGTTATCAATAATCAAATTTCACACTTTTCAAGCATTTAAATCACCGTTGCTATGGTAACAAGGAAGATGGGACCCAAATAACTCATATTTGAAAGGACATTCATCCATACTTCCATGCACCCAAATATTAAAGCAAAATATTTTTTTTTCACATTCCACTCACTTTATATACAATACTCAATGGTTACTGACACGGCCTCTTAAACATGTTTATTTAGAGTGGAATAAAAAACGTATACAGAATATCAGAAAAAAACACATCTTTCTTTTTTTTTCAAGAACTTTATAATCTTTCAATACAGAAAAGAATACTTATGATAATATACGTTATTTGAACCCAATTTTAAGAACTTAACATGAATACACTTACCTAAAGTTCCAATGGCAGGTCCTGCAAGAAAGAATTGATATTTTCCTGCTTCGTCGGAGACAGAAAATCGGTCGTACATTTCATACAGGGTTGTACCATTCTGGAGAGTGATGGACACATACAGGGATGAGGTGTTTTCTTTCGTTAATTGATGGATTACGTCATTTCCTGTATCAAAATATATTTGAAATCATCTGAGAAGTTCATCGAATACAATTAATTCTTTTTAAATCTATTTGAATCTACCGTAATGAAAAATCAGATTATTTCCCATGGCTGTAGACATTGCTAAATTTTGTCTCGTTAGAATATGCCGCTAAATGATATTCTTCATTTCTATTTTTTTATTTGAAATATCAATTAAACACGATATCTGAATATCATAGAACACACATTACCTGGTCTTAACTTTAGATCTTTATTACGCATTATAATTTTTTTACTTGCCACAAGGTTTTTTTTATCTTAAAACTTTGAAGGAATAAAAAGTTCTTATTTGAAACCGATTTACACTTGCCAATCCAGACATTCTGTTCTGGTGAACCAAAGCCATTTTTATATTCCGTCCAGGTCCTGTTAAATCTCACGGACCCGTCTACGCGTTTCTGAATTGCCTGTAAAAATTAACATACATTACATTTCAATTTATTGCTTCGAACATTCGTAGGATGCATTTTTTATGATATAAACTACAATGCAATCCTACAATCCTTAAAACCATCAAAACAAGGTGTGTTATATTAAGTACTTTTAATTATAAAATAAACGACCTACCGACCATCCACCGCCCATTGTGGTCATATCACAGTAGACATTTATTGGAATGGTTAATGTTCTGTAGGGGTATATATCATACACCCCTGTGATGGTTTGTCCATTTTCTCGAAGATCTTTGCAATCTTTGGGCATGCTAGAAAAATCTAAAAAAAAAAAAAATACAAGAAACTTGATAAAAAAAATTCCTGTCCCCTCGAGAAGGACCTAAAAAATCAAAGAAGCTAAGAGAATAAAAAAACCCAAATATACACACCGTTATCTGAGTAGTATCTCCAGCCGGCCTCCTCAGAGGTACCAGACGTTAGACTTTTCTTGTGGGTACGGCATTTCTTCATTTTAGGATTAAAACCAAAAAACACGCACTCCCTTTGACAGATTGTGGCGCACTCGATCAAGGAATGAGCATTGTGTTCCCCGAAAAGTTCATAGTTTGACTTCTTATCATTAAATTCGAGTTTCGCTGTATATTTCTTAGAAATAAAGGTAGCTTTAGATAAAGCTAAGAAGCCTACAATTAAAGTGATAACCCACTGATTGCTCATATTTTTTTTTGTTGCGAAAAAAAACCTGCCGCGTTCTTGCTAATCTGTGAAATTCTGCTAAATGGTCTTTCAACAGCCAGATATATATATATATATATATCGTACCATAATCAATGTCTGAAAAGTGATTGGCTAACTGCGTATTCTATATTTCATTATTGTTTAAGTATCGATTTTATTGAAGTTCATATGAATTCTCATGAATTGTCATAAACGTTTATTTTGAAATTGCAATTTAAAATGTAACAATGAAAGGTGTTTCATTTTTAATTTAGTTAGTGCCTGTTATGTTATGATATTGTACAGTGTTTTTATTAGCTATCAACTCAAACTGAATGAAATTAGAAATCAGAAATTTAGTAAAATTCAAAGTAAAAATTATCCGACTCTAAGACATTATTAAGAATTTATTGATTTATTTCAACTTTGATACATTAGCCTCTAAATGTTAATGTATCACAATATATCATTATTGGTTTACTTACTTTTGAATCTTAGAGAGACGTTCATTTGTTAAATACAATTATAAGAGAATTCTATAAGAATGCTTTTAAGCGCGTTAAAACTTTTTTTAAAAAATAAAAAATACATACGATAGATGTTCAAAATAAAGAATCGTAATACGTTGTTAAAACGACATAGGCGTCGAGACCGGAGAGAGGGGGCCTTAACCATTATATAGACAGTAGAAATTTGGATTTACCTTTTTTGTTGATTTGCCCTCCCCCCTCCCAACACACACTCACTTTCGATTAGCTTCCCCCCACTTTCAATTTTCTTCAGACGCCCATGAATGAGACCCAGATTGGTGAATTGTTTTAAGAAATGGATTAATATGAGTTGTAAAACGTGTTTCCGAATCCTGTTTGTATTATCTACTGTGTATATATATGATGTCTAATTTTATTGACATAAAGTTAAAACAAAAATGGTTAATAGCTAATGTTGAACAGGAATCGCACACTCATTATTTTATCTTTAAAAGGCAAGTGGTCCTTGGGCTTGTAGAAATAATGCTTAATATGCACATAGAAACAAAGAAACAAATCGGGTGTAATGTAAAAACCTTCAGTAAACAAGTCAGGTGTAATCTTAAAGGATTCAGTAAACAAGTCGGGTGTAATCTTAAAGACTTCAGTAAAGAAAGTCATGTGTAATATTAAAGCCTTCAGTAAAAAAGTCGGGTGTAATCTTAAAGCTCTCAGTAAACAAGTCATGGGTAATGTTAAAGTCCTCACTAAACAAGTCAGGTGTAATGATATAACCTTCAGTAAACAAGTCGGGTGTAATGATATAACCTTCAGTAAACAAGTCAGGTGTAATCTTAAAGCCTTCAGTAAACAAGTCGGGTGTAATCTTAAAGCTCTCAGTAAACAAGTCAGGTGTAATGTTAAAGTCTTCACTAAACAAGTCAGGTGTAATGTTAAACTCTTCAGTAAACAAGTCGAGCGTAATCTTAAAGCTCTCAGTAAACAAGTCAGTTGTAATGTTAAACTCTTCAGTAAACAAGTCAGGTGTAATGTTAAGGCCTTTACTAAACAAGTCGGGTGTAATCTTATAGCCTTCAGTAAACAAGTCGGATGTAATCTTAAAGCCTTCAGTTAAGAAGTCGAATGTAATCTTAAAACCTTCACTAAAAAAGTTGGGTGTAATGTTAAAGCCTTCAGTTAACAAGTCCGATGTAATCTTTAAACCTTCATTAAACAATTTGGGTGTAATGTTAAAGCCTTCAGTTAACAAGTCGGATGTAATCTTAAAGCCTTCAGTAAACAAGTCAGGTGTAATCTTAAAGCCTCCAATTAACAGGTCGGCTGTAATCTTGAGGCCTAAAGTAAATAAATCAGGTGTAATCTTAAAGCCTAAACAAAACAAATTGTGTGTGACCTTAAAGCCTTCAGGAGTTGGGTGTAATCTTAAAGCCTTAAGTAAAAAAGTAGGGTGTAATATTAAAACCTTCAATAATCAAGTCAGGTGTTATCTTAAAGCTCTTAGTAAACAAGTCAAGTGTAATATTAAAGCCTTCAGTAAACAAGCCAGGTGTAATGTTAAAACCTTCAGTAAACAAGTCGGGTGTAATTTTAAATCCTTCAGTAAACAAGTCGGGCGTTATGTTAAACCCTACAGTAAACAAGTCGGATGTAATATTAAAGCCTTCAGTTAACAAGTCGGATGTAATTTTAAAGCCTTCACTAAACAAGTTAGGTGTAATGTTAAGGCCTTCAGTTAACAAGTCGGATGTAATTTTAAAGCCTTCAGTAAACAAATCGTGTGTAATCTTCGAGCCTTCAATAAACAAGTCAGGTGTTATCATAAAGCCTTCAATTCACAAGTCGGCTGTAATCTTGAAGCCTTTAGTAAATAAATCAGGTGTTATCTTAATGCCTTAACAAAACAAGTAGGAAGTAATGTTAAAGTCTTCAATAAACAAGTCAGGTGTAATCTTAAAGCCTTCAATAAACAAATCCGGTGTGATCTTAAAGTCTTCCATAAACAAATCAGGTGTGATCTTAAAGTCTTCAGTAAACAACTCGGGTGTAATCTTAAAGCCTTTAATTAACAAGTCAAGTGTAATCTAAAAGCTTTCAGTAAACAAGTCGGGTGTAATCTTTAAGCATTCACTAAACAGATCGAGTGAAAACTTAAAGCCTTCAGTAAATGTAATCTTAATGACTTCAATAAGCAATTGGGTGAAATCTTTAAGCTTTTAGTAAAGCATGTCAGGTGCAATCTTAAAGTATTCAGTTAACTAGTCAGGTGTAATCTTGAAGTCTTCAATAACCAAGTCGGGTGTAATTTTAAAGCTTTCAGTAATTAAATCGGGTGTAATTTTAAAGCTGTTAGTAAACAGATCGGGTGTAATCTTAAAGCCTTCAGTAAACAAATCGAATGTAATCTTGAAGCCTTCAAAAACAAGTCAGGTCCAATCTTAAAGCTTTCAGTAAACAAGTCGGGTGTAATCGTTAAGCCTTCACAAAACAAGTCAGGTGTAATCTTAAAGATTTCAGTTAACAAATAGCGTGTAATCTTAAAGCCTTCACTAAACAAGTCAGGTGTAATCTTAAATCCTTCACTAAACAAGTCGGGTGTAATGTTTAGATTAAATATAAAGCGTCATGATACCGTCTTTATAATATTGTAAAATCACATATTTTCGAGGTTTGAGGAAAATATATTCGTTTGTGGGGACTTGATTTCGTGGTTAAAGAATTGTTCAGTAGCAATATATTTGTAAAATTGATATTTTGATGGACATTTATCCGTGTGTCTTTTTTTCATACCTTATAAACCACGAAAAAATACCTCGCGAGAAATAGTAATTTCGCAGTTGGTTAGCAAATACGTAATGAAAAAATCTACACGTGCAAATTTAAAGGGGGACCTATGTCCAAAAAGTCTTTGTGTGAAATTTTCAAAACTTTGACATTTCTTTCCTGACCACATGCTCTTAATTTTTAGGTATTAAAAACAATATCTTTATATGCTTATTTTTACACAGGAGCACGTGCAAAAACTGGGTGAAATGCTAAAACTGGATTATTTTCTAACATTATTGTTCTACCCCAAAAATGCTCTAAAAAGAACCAAAAATGTCAAATAACATTCAAAATCAACAGGTATTTAATTCATATGACTTGTCTCTTTACATTGAAGGCAAATTAGTTGTAATTCATCTCGTATGAAAAATTATAATGGAGCACAATGTTAGGAATACCCCGTTTTTCTTGTCGTATTTTTTACATTCCGAGATGCATAACAGGTAATATCTTACAAAGTTTTTGTGTGAAAATGTTGTAATTCATGTTTTTCGAACGAAATGATTCATCTCTGTTTTTAACAATGAAAAAAAGTATACCTTTATGATAAAATAAACGAGAAATATGACGTTTTCTTTTATTTTTGTACTCTTGTGTCATAAATATTGATCTTTCTGTACTAAAAAAAGGGTAAGTAAGAACTGACAAACGTCCGAAAATATACTATTTTACGAAAAACGAGTATTTTGTTTTGATTAGAAGAAATTTAAACAGAGTAATTCTTTTCTTCTTCATTCCAATCATCCCCCCCATTCCCGTCAACAACCAACACCTTTTAAAACCTAACAATGACTTTATAAAATAAAATCTACATGTACTATAAATCAATAAGCATATACAGGTGCAAATACATTTCTTAATATTTTTTTTTTCGTTTTATCCAGAAAATGCAATTGGTGGTAAACATAAAATTAAGCTTATTTCCCTGATTTAAGCCGCTTTCTTTGCTGAACATTTATCTTGTCTTTTTACACTTATCTATCAGCATATCATCGAAGTTTTATTCACAACGAAAACTGCTATGAATTATCAACCAAAGGAAGAGAATTTTAATATTAACAAATTCCATAAATCAAATAAAACTGTTATAAATGATGAATATTTACATTTCCAATTAATTTCCCCTATGATTCTTTACAAAATAAAATGCAGTATATTCTCATGAACTACATTAGGTATCTATCACGAATAAGCATGAATATCTCCATTGTTACGTCAAAATCCCGCTTTTGACGTCAAAAAGACAAAAAAATATAGTGCACACTGTTTTGTTTAAAAAATGACAGTTGACCAGCGTAAATTTATGGCAAGTCATCAGAAAAATAATGTAAATTTAAGTCATCAGAAAAATAATGTAAACATAAGTAATGATTTAAATTTTTTGAAGATTCATGAGGTATATGAACTACAATGAACAACATATGAACTATATGATTCACGCGCCGGCATATCTATCATAAAGCGCTAACGCGCTTCATGAAATATGCTGGCGTAAAGCGTCTTAGTTCATAACCAAATGAATCTTCAAAAATTAAATTCATTTCTTAAATGAATTTTCTTTTGTAAATTTTGTACGGTATTGTTATACCTATATCACAATGGCAAACGTCAACAGGTAAAAACAAACGTCGCTATTGTGACGACACATAGAGCTGCTTTGACGTAAAACGACATGGGTCCCCCCTTAAAAGTAGATACAGCATACAACTGGCAGGAGATTGGTCATGTTGCCAGTAAGTAAAAAAAAATCAAACTGTCACGTGACTTATGGCCGGGTAGTCATGAATTTCTGAGCTCCGACCGTTTTTGACCTTAAGTGCGTCTTTCTGGATCGGGGAGTAAAGTTATGTGTGGCCAGACCTAAGGAGCGATGATTACTTTGTCCTGAGAAAAGTACCTGGAGATTTGGCAAGTTTTAAAGTGTTTATTTGTGTTTTTCTTTTTGCCCTCCGTTTGAACAATAGAATTATGAGTGCTAGTCGTGAGCAGATGTCAGTTCAGAAAAGGAACAGTGGACATGGTCAGTCTACCTCGGATCCCAGCACTAGCGGTATCTCCTTTGTTCCCCAATTCATGCCGTCGTTCACACCTGAGTTACTCGGTGCAATGCAGACACTACCAAACTTACAGATAAGCCTGGGGGAAATAACTGAATCTTTGAAGGCAATTAAAGGTTTAACACAAGATATAAGTAATATAAGGAAAGATCTATGGGAGGAAGATGGATTCGACTTTCGCATTTCTCATGTAGCTCAACAACAGGAGGAGAACATCGACAATATTCAGATGATTCAGGAGGAAAATAAAATGTTGAGAGAAGATGTCAATATGTTAAAATCAGTTGTCATTAATTTAGACAGAACAGTCAGAAAACAGCAATCCGAAATAACAGATTTAAAGTCAAGGTCGATGAATCAGAATATTCTTATTCACAATCTCCCAGAAGAAGAAAGTGAAGAAGAAAATTTATTTGAGAAAATTCCACATCTTATAAAGCAGCATTTTGGGGTTGACACTTCCTTTGCAAACATTCATAGAAATGGGCCAAAAATTCCAGGGAAATCTCGAATTATTACTGGCAGACTTTCAAAATTTACTGATAAGGAAAAAATTCTCCAAGCACAAAGAGAACAGAACAAAATAGATCGTGAAGAGTCTGACCAGCCTGACCAGAACGCAAAATCAGAAGCACCCGAAAGAACCTTTTACGTCACGCCACAGAGACCTCTCGAAGTCGCAGAAAACCGAAAGAAACTTCAGGAAATAAATAATCAGTACTGGAAGGAGAAAGTGAAGACACGATTTGTAGGAGAAAAGCTAGTATTTCCGAATGGAAATGTGTACAGAGACAAAGTATTGAAACCAAAGCCAGAGAATATTCTGGACATGACCAAAGCAGATAAGGAAAAGCTTCAACAGATTCCTATGTCTACCATCGATTGCGCAGATGAAGGAAACACTTTCAAAGCGGCCGCAGCAACAACAGATACATACAATCAGGTTAGAAACTTTTTCAAAAAAATTGTTATAGATCCATCGTACGCAACAGCTGAACACAATATTTTAGTGTACCGTTTTAAGGACGGTAACGGCGCAATCCATGAAGGTCACAACGATGACGGCGAGTACGGCGCAGGAAGACGGCTTATCCAAGTTCTCCGATCGATGAATGTTACGAACATGACATGCGTGATCTCCAGATTTTATGGGAAACATTTGGGTTTTCGCAGGTTTCAAATTATGGAAAACTTGATGGCAGACATGGTTCTTGCACATAGTGGCTAATTATGTGCTCAGGTCAGGTAATCAGATTATTAGAACTGTCGTGTTCAATGTAATAATGTGCATTAATCATCCATATAACTACCCTTGATATAACATGTCCAGCAAAACATTTGTAATATAGTGTATTTATTTCCATCATTTTCAATACTTGGTTGTATAGTAAAAAGCAACTTTTTCACAATTATTAATAATTATTACCATATATACTAGTGCATTAATGATATTCTCTATTGAGCAATACGTAATTTTCAGTTCCGCTGTATTTTTTAGTCTAAAATTTGATACCGCTTTTCCTTTCCGGTATTGAATCCGATTCGAGATAACAGTCGCATTTTTGGTTAAAATCTAAGGTACTTTGAAATGAAATGAACTACCTTTTTTTGTACATACACTGCATGTTTTTTCTTTTTTGTTTTTGTTATATACTTGGCTCTACGTTAGAAAGGGGAATTTTTTGTTTACTTGCAACTGTAATGGTACGACAATGTTTATTGCCTTCAGATTCTTTTTATGGTGAGCTTGTGTTTGTGTATTACAACATAATTGAAATAGATTATGTCTTTTAAAATATCTTGCATATCTTTAAATGTAAGGGGGTTACGTTTACCTAGTAAAAGAAGAAGCTTGTTTACATGGTTTAAAGAGAAATTTCCAGATCATTTTATTTATTTACAAGAAACACATTCTACTGAATTAGATCAACAGATATGGAAAACTGAATGGGAATCTGATATTATTTATTGTCATGGAGAATCGAATAACAAAGGAGTAGCTATTTTATTTCCACATAATATAGATTATAAAATAATAGAAAAAATAAGTGATAATATTGGCAGATTTTTAAAAGTATCCATTTCAATAGATGATTCAAAATTTACATTAATAAATATATATGCTCCAACAAAAGATAACTCAGCTGAACAAGTTGAATTTTTAGAATTTTTGTTGATCCACTTAGATGAAGAGAGTGATAAGAATTTGATATTAGGTGGTGATTTTAATATTACCTTAAATCCTATCATAGATAAACAGGGTGGAAGTATTGAAGGGAAATCAAAATATAGGGATAATCTAACTGCTGCCATGGAAGATCTAAATTTAATTGATATTTGGAGAGAAAAAAATCCGGACAGAAAACTTTTCACATTCATGCGGAAAAACCCTATTATTTTGTCAAGATTAGATTTTTTCTTGATTCCAGCTTTTATGGTAACTTTTGGAACTGCAAGTATAAAACCATCTATCAAAACAGATCATAGTGTAATTATCATAACTTTAAAAGGAAAGATATTTGTTGATAGAGGTCCTGGCTTCTGGAAATTCAATGCATCCTTACTTCAAGATGAAATATTTGTAGAGAAAATAAAGGAAACAATAGTACAGTTAAAAGAAAAATATTCTAAATTAGAAAACAAACAGTTAAAATGGGACACAATTAAATGTGAATTAAGAGGTTTTATCGTAAAGTATTCAAAACTTAAAGCACATAGAAATCGAGAGAATGAAGAATGTCTAACTAAGAAATTGGAGGAACAAAATGCAAAATTAGCAACAGACCCAACTGAAGAAAATATAAACATATATAATAAAATTAAAGAAGAGTTAGAAATAATAAATGACAACAAAACTAAAGGAATTATATTAAGATCTCAAGCCAAATGGTGTGAAGAAGGGGAAAAGTGCACAAAATTTTTCTTATCTTTGGAAAAAAGAAATTACAGAAATAAATGTATTTCAACATTAAATATAAATGACAACATTGTGCAATGTAAAAATGAAATATTAGAAGAGGAGATGAAATTTTACAAGAAATTATATACATCTGAATTGGATCATAATGAATATAATGAAAATCTTGGTTATTTTGTGAATAATACAAACATTATTCCAAGACTCAAAACTGAGGAATCTGTTGCATGTGAAGGGCCAATTACTTATCAAGAATGTGAAGATATTTTAAAAACATTTAAACATAATAAAACACCAGGGACTGATGGGTTTCAAATGGAATTTTACGAGTATTTCTGGAATGATATATCAGAACTAGTTATCGAAAGCATAAATGAAAGCGCTGAAAAACATGTTCTCTCTGTTGACCAAAGAAAGGGAATAATAACTTTAGTTCCAAAAAAGGATAAAGATAGAACTTTGTTAAAAAATTGGAGACCAATATCTCTTCTAAATTTTGATTATAAAATATTATCAAAGGTATTGGCAAAGAGGATGAAAACTTATTTACCCCATTTAATAGATTCTGATCAAACTGGATATTTAGAGAACAGATTTATAGGAGAAAATATCAGAACAATATCTGATCTTATAAACTATACTAGTATCAAGAATATTCCTGGTCTAATTCTTTTAGTGGATTTTGAAAAGGCTTTTGACACAGTCGAATGGTGCTTCATTGATAAAGCTTTAGAAGTATTTGGTTTTGGTGAAAGTTTCAGGCACTGGGTTCAAATCTTGTATACAGATATATCCAGTAGTGTCATAAACAATGGATATGCATCATCTTTTTTCAAATTAAGTAGAGGGGTAAGGCAAGGATGCCCTTTATCACCATACTTGTTCATTTTATGTGTTGAACTGCTTGCAATAGCCATAAGAGCAAATAAAGATATATGCGGTATAAAAATAGGGGAGACAGAATTTAAGATAAGCCAGTTAGCAGATGACACAACATGTTTTCTAAGTGATGAAAAATCAGGAGTTGAAATATTAAATGTTATTCAAAATTTTAAGCATTGTTCTGGACTGAAAATTAATTTGAATAAAACTGAAGCAATTTGGATAGGAAAAAATAAAAATTTCAAACCAGGAATCTTGCCAGTAAAATGGTCTAAAGGTGAATTTTTTACCCTTGGTATTTGGTTTAGTTCAAGTGGGGAACAAAAAGTCCTTGCAAAAAATTTAAATACAAAAGTAGATGAACTAAAAGCAACTTTGAATTTATGGAAAATGAGGAACTTAACACTTATTGGAAAAATTCTAATTGTAAAAACTTTAGCAATATCTAAAATAGTATATCATGCACAAGTACTTCCACTTCCCCCACAAATGATAAAAGAGGTGTCTAAAGAACTGAACAAATTCATATGGAATAATGAAAAACCAAAAGTTAAAAGCTCAGTATCCTGCCAAAAAATTAATAAGGGTGGATTAAAAGTTCCTAATTTTGAAGCACAATTAAAATCATTAAAACTTGGTTGGGTTAGAAGGATATTTAGTAATACAAAAGCAAGATGGAGAAGCACAATTCAATGCTACTTGAAGGATATAGCATTAAATGATGTTATAATTAGCAGAGGTTATTTAAATAAGCTATATGCATATTCAACATTACCACAATTTTACAGAGAAATTTTTGAAACATGGACACAACTAAGATGTAATGATATTGATATTGAACCAAAAATTTTTAAAGAAACTCTTTGGTTCAATGATAACATTAAAATCAATAATGAAACTGTGTTCTGGAAACAATGGTACACAAAAGGTATATTATATATTGGAGATATTTTAGGTGATAATTGTGATTTTTTAAGTCATGAAGAATTAGGTAAACTGTATGGCTTGAATATATCCTTTTTTGATTATTTTTGTCTAAGAAATGCAATTCCATATCATTGGCGAAAATATATAAGGCAAAACAAAAAAGTTTTATTCAATAGAGATACTTTGATTTTAAGATTCAATGATAAAATAAGTCCATTGTCAAAAATATCTTGTAAAGACTTTTACTGGATTATAGTAGAAAGTTTTAATGAAGTACCAACATGTGTACAAAAATGGGAGAAAATATTTAGCACAATTTTTTCACCTACAGATTTAGAAAAAATTTTCATGCTACCTTTTATCTGTTCAAATGAAACATCTTTACAGTCTTTTCAGTATAAGCTAACTCATAGATTTGTATCACATAATAAACTACTGTTTCAAATGAAAATACAAACTTCACCACAATGCTTATTATGTAAAAAGGAAGACACTTTAGAACACAAATTTTATTACTGTGCTTCTGTTGCAACTTTTTGGAACCATTTTATAACATGGTGGAATGATCTACATATATTCAACATTGAAAAGCTTTCTTGTAAAAATGTTATTTTAGGTCTATATGAGAGAAAATGTGATGGTTTGAATTACTGCATTTTGCTAGCAAAGTCCTATATACATTCTGTGTCTGTATCTAATTTGGATGTCGTTAAAAAAGTACCAGAGTTAAACAACTTTTTAAATCTGTTGAAAAAGAAATTACTCACTAAAAAAGCAGTGTATTGCTCAAAAAATAATTTAGATATTTTTAATGAAGTTTGGCAACCAATATTAGATGTATTGTAATCATTATCTTAGAATTTATTGTATTTTTACATACTTTGCTATCATGTCTTAAAACAAATACAATTTCCCCCGTAATATATTTTGAATCTTCTTTGTATAAACAATGAGCATTTAATATGTAGTGATTTATGTATATAGTAAGCTTCAAAACAATTTCTAAATGTTCTATGAATCAGAAACATTTTCTGGTAAGATGTAGATAGATGTTATTTCCATAGTTATATTTTTTGCATGCTTTTCTGTGTTTCATAACATTGTATATGAAGAAAGCTTTCTATTTTTCTACGTACACAGTATCAGTTAAATCGCATGTATCAGCTGTTTGTCACGTGACTTGTATCAAAATAGAATTGATAAGTTGAGTGTAGGAAATGAGGATAGTTCAAGAACATACGCATGCTTTTCAAGAAAAAAAAACGCATATAAAGATGTTTATTTCCTTTCCCCAAAAACTACTTGGAGCTAGTCTGTGCTGTTTGGGAAGTAATGACAACTTTGCCGAAAATGCGTAAAATAGCTAAAAATTTTCACTTCACTAGAATTTTTTTATATATAAAACTAATTTTATGCAGACCAGGGTCATCTCCGAGCCCTTTTCAAAATATACACTATATAAGCGATAAATATTCCATATTTAAGCTCAAACAAAATAGTTTATGTCCTTGCACTTTTGATTTAAATCACGAATCAAGGTATTCACTACATCCCTTGTCCCCTTGCAGCTGCAATGCTACTAAATAAATTCATATTCTATACAAATTGCATTTGATAATTTTTTTCTTTTAGTTATAATGATTAGGTTTAAAAATAGGAGATGATTTATTCATTTAACGATATTTGTCATTATCAAATCGGTGAATCTAATCCTCTTGATCACCCGACTGCCTAATGTCAAGGCTACTGATGTCATATTTTGCGAGAGACATTCTTCCATTACTCGACTGTATTGCTATCAAGTACGGCAATCTTACAAGATTTTATAAATAATTGATAAAAACTTAAATCAAGCTGCTATTTATGCATCATGATATGGGTAATTTGGTTTTTGCGGCTTGTTAACTTTTTCATAACCTCACAATTAAACTTCCACTATACTACTTAGCCACGAAAGTGAAATCTGACCTTCCATAACATAGCTGGGTAGTCGATTATTTATTATTTACAAACTGAATTGATGACAGATTTTTCCTTTCCTTCCTTATCATGACAAGGATAAAGCGGGGGTGTTACCGTCGGGCAGCGAATGCATACTGCCCAATAGCAATTGAGGGAACGGTTGTAAAAAGTTGAAAAGTTGTACATTCTAATGTTAAATACTACTTACAGTTACTTTTTTACTGTGGAGTAAAAGAAGATTAAAATGAAACTCGTAAATTTACTAAGCTTATCAATAATTTTTTTCAAATTTACTTTCTCAAAAACATTATAATTTTATAGAAAAGTGTTCCGAAGTTGATCTAGCTATATATCTGTCCGTAACAATATTGTCGCAGTGTTCTCAGCAATAACAAATCGCAATGCTTGAAACTTTAGCATAATCTTCTGAGGCATGATTAATGGTGAAATATATTTTGGTTCAAATTCGATGTCTACTTCCTGTTTATTAGTTTGACTGTTCCTTTCATACTTAACAATTTTCGACACAATTTTCTCATCAACAATTCATTGCATGTGTAGTTTTTCAGCAACAATTCATTGCATATGTTTTATTTTTTTTATTAACAGTATTGCGCTAAGGAGCTAAACAAATAATGTTGTTTGTAAGCTTTGACAGTTTGTACCATAAATGCTTGAATACTGTATTTACAAAGAAACAAAGCAAATATTTGCATAAAAACGGACTACATTATGATATCATATTCAGTTTTCTTTGGCAAAAATGAAATTCATGAATAAGAGTTTAATCAATTTTGCACAAAATATCGTAATAATAAAATGAAAACAATGCATACATATAAAGATTAATTTATTAATAATTGATGTTTTTCAACTTTGGTTTATTTTTAGTAAATGTAATGTACTTATTATGTGAATGATCCTGTTAACAATCTTATCGCCTATATCTTGTGCTTACCAGGCAAACAAACCATTGACATAGTAAGAAAACACAAAAAAATCCAAAAAAGTGTCAATCTGAAAAAAAAAAAACTTTCAAAGAGCAATATCTAAAATATTTGTTGAATTTAGTAATTGTGGACCTAGTTTCCAACTTCACTCAAAATTCGATTTGGCGTTTATTTATTCATATGGAAAACATACTCTATAGAAACAAAAAAATATTCTAAAATCAAAGGAAATGCAGCAAAAATATTATATATTCTCTTCCTTTCTACCAAGTATTTTGAGTGAGTTTCTCATGAAGATTTCAAATACATTTAAATGGGTACAGAGTTGGGAAATATTTTCGCCGCCAGTCTTAAAACATTAAGTTTAATAATCATACAAATGAGATCCAGTTCTGTCTGATTGTATTATTTATTTATAATTCTAGGTTTGAAAATGTCCGTTTACTAACATGAAAGATAAAATTATACCATTGAGAACTTTGCTTACATTCATTTTGTTTCTACAGAGAAGTTCAATCACTGATTTATTTAGAATACCATTTATAGCTTTTTTACGTTTTTTTTTGTTCAACAAGACATTGATATAGCATTGAAATTCTGGTTTATAAACTTATTCCTCTTTATAAAAATTTAATCGCTTTAAGTGGAATGTTTTCTTAATTTTTCTTAATTATTTATGAAATTCATCAAATTTGAGATGGTTTTCACTTTTGTAAAAATAGAGCATAAGCTTACCATTTGTGATTTTTATATATAAAATGCATCTGATACGAGTGTTGTTTGGAAAGTTCGTGGACTAGCACGATAAATAATGAAGATATATCAAATAATTATATAATATTTAATTTGCATCATCTTCTTTTATTTATATAATAAAATATACATCCATAATTATATTTTTTAAAATATAGAAATTGTTGATCTTTATTATGGTAATAGTATGTCCAGGCGGGGCAAAAGCTAAGATTACGTTTTTTCGTACCTAAATGTAACTAAGAAAAAAAATATACAAGCACCTGTCACTTAAAAATACCTATAATTCACTTATGCGATTATACAATATTCTACCATAAAAATTGCAATTTCAGCACCGTTTTGTAAATTAATGAAATGTTTTCGTAAATTTTATATGTAATCTCCAACCGATTTATGGGTTGTACTGTGTGTATGTTTGATAGATTGATTGTATATTGTTTAATATTATACTTTCATATAAAGCAGTATAATCTGATTGGTCGAGAAACATTTATTTAAAAAAACACTATTACCCGCTGAATAATGAAGCCACGCCCTCAAGCGTAGCAACAGTCAGCATTGCTTGCATTGCTCGGGTGAAATTCCAAAAAAAGTGCGATTTTGCAGAATTGAAGCGCGCACGGTTCACTGTTATATATAATTTTACAAAACATTCAGTAAAGAATAATACATACCCTTTTCCATATTGCATCCTGTATCAGCCCGAGACACCAATACCAGCCAGAGGGCCGAAGGCCCGAGGGCTGATATTGGTCGAGGGCTGATAAAGAATGTGATGTGGAAAAGGGTATGTATTAATATGTTTATTACATACTAAGTAATAAAATATAGCATACATTAAGTTGAAAAGAAAATAAGTAAATAATCATGCATGAACTTTTCACATACATGTACATGGTCTATTGTCTCATAAGCTTTGGGTTTGTTTCTACTTCTATTTCAATGCACTCGATCCTAAATTGGAATTAATCTATTGCATGTATTTGTAAATTAAGATTAACCTTATTTTCAAAAAGTTAAAATAAAGAGAATATGAACCCACCAATTTTTTTTTATGATCACAATTACTGTTTTTGTTGTTTAATTTACCAAGGGTGTGATATTGACGTCAAAATAGCGGTATCAGCCCTGCAGGGCTGATACGGCTATTTGACGTCAGCGATATCGCATATGCAAATCCCTGTATTTATTACTAAGTGTGTAATAAAATATAATAAATATTGCATATAGTTGAGTGTAACATTGAAAATTTCATTCCAAGAAAACCATTGTTGACCCAGGCGCAGCCCAACTCTACTACATGCAATATTTATATAATATCCCATTCGAGAGTTTTCCCTCATACAAAAATTGTCAACTTTTTTCGTTGATGGTTTTTCAAATTTAGACCTATACTCGGCACTAATGGTAATAAACAGTGAGGGTTCTTTATCATGCCAAGGCATACCGTGACACGGGACCTTCGGTTTTGCGTCATATTGGAAAGACCGGTGACTTTCACTTCTATTGCCGAGCGTTTGGCGAAGAAACTAGCTATGGTTACGCCTTAGGTTTAACACAACTCCGCAATCGAGAATAGAACCCGGACCTCCTGATCACGAATCGAACTCTCTACCACTAGGTTACCGAGACCGGTATATAAGTGTATGATATAAGTATATACATTTTGAGATAGACAGGCTTCTGCTCTATGCTTCCTTTAACAAATAATCTGTATTTATGAGGACATGTTGTCTTAAACGTTCAAATTAAACACTCATATGAACATTCAATATTAAACTTTTATGTGAGTTAAGAATACGTGTGTAATATTTAAAAACTCATATTGGACTCTCAGCAAATTTTTATTTGTCTACATTATTTTATTTTCGATTGAAGTTCAATGTTTTGGCAAAATGGGAAAAAAAATCTGGAAGGAGAAGTGTCTTTTTCAAGTATGAAACAGAAGTGTCGGACTCTGTGGTATCTTTTATCTCAAGCTCACTAGGATATATCGTATCGAAGTAGGAATGAAGAAGCCCATTGTTAATTGACAATACGTCGTCAATATATCTAAATGTCGAGTTGAAGGCCACAGCAAGTGTTTTCTTTTTTTCACGCATAAGATTTTGCATAAATTCTGCTTCATATGAATATAAAAATAAGTCTGCTAATAATAACGGTAAGAACTTTGATATTTTCATGGCTGAAAAAAAAAACAACTACTCTCATTTGAATTTTTGTGGTTTCTTGCAAGTTGCAACTGTCTTTTGAAAGCAATAACACTTTTCAGAAACGTTGACATGGGCACAGTTTAGCTACTGTATCTTGTATTTTCTATACATTTTGACTCTTTAGCTCGGGGTAATAATAGTATTTTTCATCTGTTTGATGGCTTTGTATGTTAATAAGGTAGGGTTATTCAGAGTCAGGTTCTAAAATCTGGACTCATGAGAGATTCATCCCACTGCAAAATTCTAACCTTTCAAACCGTAAATGCAGAGGAACTTTCCTTTTCATAGAAGGAATTAAGGGGGATGTACGGCCACCTTTAGTGCAGTGAGAACAAAATGTAAACATTTCTTCAGATGGCTAAAATACATTATATTTTGATCAAATTTTAAGTCTTTATGATAAAGATACAATAAATATGCATAACTGATTGCATGTTGTGCATATATAATCTATACTTTTGCAGAAAAATGCTTTTGATATGCTCCTTATAACTGCGCAGCTACAGAATTCAGCAAAGCCTTAAAAAATCAAAAAAAATACGCAAACTGTGCATTAATGTTCTCTCTACAACCATTTGTTGAGAAAATGTCTAAATTTTGCACTTTTATATGATAATTTCAAGTTCAAAACAATGTATCGTTGTCTTCAAAAAGAGTGTAAAGAACCATGAAAGTAGTTCATGGAAAGCAGCACGTGGTCTATTTTTAGCACAGAATTTTGTTTTCCAGACCTCTTCTTAATATGGATGGACATAACAATCTTTAAATGTAGAAGAGAATTACAGTTGCAAAATATTTCAAATAATATGAACTCTTTTAAAAGAGGAAATGTGTTATAGCGTTTCTTGAAGTAATTTATTTAGTATTATTATCGAACAGTTGTTAAATAGTGAACGTATTGATATAAAAAAAATCTAAAACTCTTTGATTCAAGTAAAGGTAAAATGATCACCATCAAAGTTAAAAATTGAGAGTTTGTAAGTTTGCCACAGATAACTTATAATATCTATTAAAAGATTAATTATCACCATTGAAACACAAAGAAATTAAACACATAAAATCGATATGAATGACCTTGTTTTAGTACCTACTAGTACGAGGGTTGATCAAAAAGTTCGCGAACTATCTCTATACATGTGTATCTTCAAAACCACAATTCAGATTAGAAACAAATTTGGTGCACACATTGCCAAACACAAGTTCTATAAATAGCATATGCTGAATAAAGTTTTGCTCACAATGTGAAAATTACTTCATTTTGCATGTACTTGTGACGAAAAATGATTGTCTCTGTGGAACTCGTTCAACAAACGACTAAAATATTTATGGTATATCTTAAAAATGCCTTTGAAGTACCGTATAAGAATTTGTTCACAGTTTATTAAGACAAATGACTTCCTTTAAATTCAATCAATGATTGGATAGATCGTTTTAGTAAAGGAAGGCAGATGGTTAAATATGATACTTGTTATGTTATCTTGGGATGTGATTTAAATTAAGAAATATGCTATCAAAGACTTCCAATTTACACTTTGAAAAATACTCGAATATTTCAACGATAATATAACCAAATACCTAAGATACCGTTGACGTTTTGATCACCCCTCGTATGCTCTGTCAAATAAACATTTACAATTTTCATTACAACTGAGCAACATTTGAAAAGGAACGAAATCATTCAGAGTGGGTTAGAAGATTTAATGAATAAAAAACTATTTTCTATTTGCCTATTTTGTCAAAATTACAATTTTACAGAGTAAAGAAAAAAAATAAAAATAATTAAATATTTTATACCATCTTTAAAATGACGTTTGGTGGTCCTACCAACTCAGGGAAAAATTATTCGGTCGGTATTTATAGGTGAGAAAAAAATTCCTTAAAATTTAAACATATTTGTTGACAAAAGAAAAAAAATTCCGTGTAAAAAAAATTGAGTCTGGCCATTTCTAGATAGACAGTAGATCGGGAGAGAGGGCAACCAAATATTTTTATAACAAATGGTCTTATAAGGCTAGTACATGTTCCATCACATACTTAAGTAATGCAAACTTTTTTAATCTTTGGCACTATTTCGAAAAACAAACAAACATATGGGGGGGGGTTAGCCTCTCACTTTTTTCCCGATGATAGACATAGCATGTGCAATGGACCTTTCCTTGCAAACATTGTGCTTGTTTCTAAATTTTAAAGAAACAAATCAATATATTTTATCAAGCTTCGTATGTTCAATGAGCGAGAGCTTACAATGTTGTCAACATAATGAGATATGATGCGTTTTTATGTCCAAACATTACTCCATACAATGTGTGGGTCATTGCAAGAAATCTAACTATTTATGTAAGGTGCCTGAAGGAAATCTTATAACTGCCTATTGTTTCTATCTAACTGCTAAACAAAATAGACATATGTACCAACTTTTCGAAAGTAAGACATGTAATTAATATTTGTTTTTCATGCACTGCATATTGTTTAACATTTTTCAAATTAAATGCTAAGCATCCTCCTTGCAGTGCCCCATTTGAAAATAACTTCAATCGCCACAGAAAAAAGACCCGACGTAAACACATATGTTTAGGACATTTTTTACCTTTTTTCTTGAGTTTTAAAGAAACAAACAAATTATCAAGACTTGTTCCATGAAAAATTAAATATAATCATGGTAATAAACGTATCTATCCACAGCAGATATATGCACAGACCAACCATGTGTTCAGTGGAATGATTTTAACAAGGAAATTCGAGCTGTAAACAGAACAGTTTTTCCCGATTTGCTGAGTGGGGTTAAAATCACGTTTTTACATTAATCAGACGATGCGATGCAACAAATAAAAGTAGCAAGTAATATAACCTAATGATTATTAATTAGTAATTTCTTGTCTTGATGTTATTATGGTCGCATTTATTCTAAAATCAATGTTATTCGAACTCTGTGTGACAGAGGAATGGCGGACGAAGTAAACACATGGCCTCAGGAAGACACCCATATGAAAAATCAAATTTTCAAGAATTATGGATAATGACAAGAAAAAAGCGAAACAAATGGTTGTAGCCATATTATCAATGAATCAAACTAACACCATTTTCAATGCATTTTTCATCTCGTGAATCCTTTAGCAGCGCAGTTCTAACATGATTTATTTCCTCCTAATTAAAACAAAATAAACTTAATTATTTATTAATTTTGGTCTCTAACAGTAGGTAATAAGTGCATTAGCATTTTGAGTAACTTTGGGCTAGTTTAGTAGAGTATAAAGCGCATTCTTGATATTTCTTATTTTACACCAGACTAGATCCAATATGGCTTGTACATCCCCCTTAACTATTTAAAAAATAAACAATTCTTCATTATCCTACCCTTTAGTGTGGTTTCCTTTTGCAATGCCCTTTTTGGCGCTACATTTCGACAAATCCAAGAGGAGTATGGTAAATGAACAAAGAATTTAAAAACTACTCACCTTTAAGAAGGATATTAAAAAAATTCAACTACATGATATCAAGAAATATTTGTTTTATACAATTGTTAAAAACCTATGGTAGAATCGAATAGTCGAAACATCGTACCATATATATATAAATTCCCCTTAAAACATCCACTTTGAAAACTTATGATAATAATTTTAAAAGACATCTATGCTTGAACATTATATATGTTATATAACGTAGGGCTAACAGGGTATGTCGTTGTACTGCAGTTCGAAAATGGTAATTTTTATTACAACAATGTGACCTTAATTTGTGTAAAAAAGCATGTGAGCTTAAAAAAGTGCGTTGAGCTTTAAATGCTACAAAAAATCAATAAGAAAAAAGAGATGTACCCAACAATTGTCAAATGAATGAAATACATGTAAACAATTTGTGAAAATAAGTCTCAATCATCAAACCGCTTTGATTTACTGATAAAGACATGCTTCTGAATGATGGAGACTAAAGTGAAGAGTTTCTAGTCGAATGAAAGTTTCTCAATTCCTTTAGTAAATGTTGGCAGCAAACACACAAATTAAAATCAGACACTTGGATAACCTATCAGCAAAAGTATATTTTACTTAATGAATTTAAAACACAAATTGTGTAACGTACGACAAATTGTGTAACGTACGTTTTTATTCCATAAGTTAAAATTAAGGTTCTAAAAATAAATCTGCTGTTTGTTCAATAGTAAGTGTTAAGCAATTTTATATACTAAGGGTATCCGATCCTCAGCCAAGAAAGATAACTCAAAAAATTAATATCTAATTTGAAATGCATCAAATTGAAGCCTCGAAAATGATAATTTTTCATGCAACAATTTTCATTTTATATATCCAAATATGATTTAAGGTCTTTTGGAAATCAATTACCTCCCTACCTTCTGGTAATATTTAATCAATACTTGATATCACAATTACCTAAGTTAGCGGAACTCTTTCGCGGAGGAGGTAGGAATCGTCTGTTGGGTGGGAGCAATGTGCTATTCAATGTAATGCAAGATCGATCATTGTAGCATCTATAAGCACAGATTGATAAAAAAAATCCTGGTGGAATACCTCGCTTAACAATCGCTGAACCAGCCTAATATATTTTTGAGAGGAACCAATCCTAAATTGTCACATTTTTAACGATATTTTTAATTAAGCGGACTCTTCTCGTTAAATTTTCATTGAAAATCGTCACATTTTTAAGCAGATGAAATATTCTAAACTTTCCTTATTTGACAATCTACTATTTGGAGTTCAATATCTGGCAAAACATCGTGATTTTGGCACTACTGTAAAAAATGTCAATTGCCCCCCAGAGTTTTAGACTTTTAACGACTCCCCCGCAAAAGAGCGGTAGAAAGTTAGACAACTGAGAGGTACTCATTGGTAGTCGCGATATAACGTATTACCTCCCTACATTCTGATAATATTAAATCAATGACCTCCCGACCTTCTGATAATATTGAGGATAATGACTGTCCAGCCGTTAAGTATTAATTATACTATCGGTAGAAACGATGCGTTAGAGATAAACCTACATCCAATTGCAAATATTCAGTAATTCGAAAAAAGTTGTCAGATGATGAAAAGTTTCAAAAAAAGTTGTCAGATGATGAAAGGTAAATGCATTCATTTATCCTCTAAATACATTAGAGTGACCAATTGCTCCCGTTTTTTTCAATTCATAAAAAACATTCTGATTTTGAAATGAATTTCAAAAATAGTAAAGATGGTTTATATAATTTTATAAGAATGGAAAAAAAATATTTCTTTTTTTTCCTTTTAAAATAATTTAGTAACCACGTAGGGAACATGTTTCATTTCTAATTTAAGCTTCCTCACTTTTTGTATAAGAAATGGCAAAATTATGGGAAAATAATTTTTAGGACAGCAATCGTTATATCCAATATGTATTTACTCTGTGTTTAAATTATATTATCTAAATATTTTGTTATTTATCAGACAAAGAGGCACGTTCTCGATAGTATTTGTAATCGATGTTTCACTCGAGGCATTGCGCTAAGGTGCTTAACAAAGCAGGCTCGCTGTTAGATTAACAAAGTAGGCTCGCTGTTAGCTTAACAAAGCAGGCTCCCTGTTAGCTTAACAAAGCAGGCCCGCTGTTAGCTTTTTAAAATACATGGTTAGTTGCTGCATTTATAAAGAAACATAGAAAACATTAGCATACCAATGCTATACTCGTACTGTAGAGATATGTACCGTGCATAGTACATGTATTTTCTTTTTATTTCTATCCCATGGTTTCGTTGTGAAAATTCTTTAAAATGCTCAATTGAAATGTCATTGCGGTCGATCTGATGCTTTGAATCAATTTAAATGTTGAAATTTAAGATAACTCTAAAAGGGGTCATATTTCAACGGGGTCAATTTTTTATGGGACACACGAATAATATAATTACCCCTGGTGCTCTTTTTCTACCAAAAATGATGTGGGAGGTCATTTTCTGTCGTTAAGAAATGACTTACCGGTGATCATTCGATGGGGGTCATTAGTCGTTTCTACACAGGCTCTCTTTTAGTTTTATGGGAATTCTTTTTAAAATGCTTGAAGCTTTGCTGCATTTACAAAGAAACACAGAAGATATTGGCATACCAAAAGAAATACATTATGCCATCATATTCAAACTTCCATGGCAAAAATGAAATTGATGAATATGCCTTTAAATATTAAATTAATCTTTCTCAACATATCATTAAAATAGAATGAGAAGATTGCACATATAGTAAAATCGATTTATTAAATCATTAGCGTGTTTTACTTGTAAATGGGATGTGAATGTTACATGAATGATCTTGTTAACAGTCTTGTTGCCTTTATTTTAATTTTACACCTACTTGGCAAGCAGTGTCTACAAATATTTGTCGAATTTTATCAAAGTGGATCTAATTTCAACCTCGCTTAATTCTGCTTTTAATTTCTACCATTCCTGACGGAAGCAGACGTTCATAGAAACATCTCAGTTTTTTAAAATCAAAGAAAATAAAGCTAATATATTTTACATCATCTTCCTCTGATCAGGGATTTTGAGTGGGTTTCTCATGAATATATCAAATGCATTTAAATGGTTACAGAGTTGGGGAATATTTTCTCCACAAGTGTTAGAACATTTAGTTTAATAATCATAAAAAAGAGATCCCGTTCTTCTGAACTATTTTATTTATTTATGTAATTCTACGTTTGAAAATGTTCATCTACTCTAATAAAGGAAAAAGTCATGATATTGACTTTATTTGTTTACATTGATTTTTTCCTCCTTAGAAGATTAATTAATGATTTATAAAGCATATCATACGTAGACTTTTATGTAGTTGTTGATTGTTTGTTTGTTTGTTTTTTTTTCCTGGTCAACACAAAGACTTTGATATTACATTGAATTTTTGTTTTGTAAACTAATTCATTCTCTTAAAAGCTCTACATGATGTACAAACCAAAACATAGTTACAATTTTGATATTCTGTAGTCAGGGACTTAAAGTAATAATTGTTTTTAATATTAACTCTTATTTTGATTTTTATCTTAAACAGAGTCTCAAGGGGGCGCAGAATTGGGACGTTTCCCCAACTTTTTGCAAATCTGTTTGAATTTAGTTAAATTTAAGATAGTTTTCATTTCGAAAAATATCAGACACTTTTGTATCTAAAATGCATCTGATATAAGTGGAAGATATACGCATGATATTCGTATATAAATTTTGTAGGTAGACAAACTTGTGCTCTTTGTTTTCTTAAACAAAATGAGATATAAAATCGCTGAAAATTTGCAGAAAAATGAGAAAAGTCGGAAATTAACACGTATTCCGACTTTTCTATCTTTCTGTGTATCAAAAAAACTAAAAACAAAGAATAAATTTGTGTCTGTTTTGCAACACATTTTTATTGATAACTTGTATAATTTTAAAACACGACTCAAAATAGGGAATAGAAATGGGTCTTAGCCTGTCTTGTCTTTTGCCAGTAGTGCTATTGTAATGTCAGATATAATTGATTTTTAAATCATAGTATTGTTAAATGCTATCTAATGATTAAAAAAAAAAAAGACATTTTTCCATTCAAAATATCATATACATATTTCATTCCATTTGCACGTCAGCTCTAATGGAATATTTTTTGACTCCGAATTTTTAAATTGTTGCTTTTTAATAAGGATAACCAAAATTGTTTTTTTTTCCTATTCTTGAAATTCCTGCTTTCAGAGTATCTTTAAAACAATTTTTAGCATGTTCTTTCTTAAAAACAACACGTAATTTGCATCTGCGGAGTGTTTTAATAAAATTTTCCAAACTGCTCTATACACAAAACACTGAAGAGTTAAACTTCTAGGGTAGTTTTATGGTGTTAGAGAGGTCTGCCCTGAGATTTAGAGATAGACAATAATATTTACAGTTAGTTACGCAATGGATAATGGAATAAATATGATTAAGATAACGATTATCAATTTTGCTTACGACAACTTCCCTAACGTCAGTGGCAATAAAGCTTTCTTACCTGTATAAGATTTCCTCAAGTTGATTTGAAATGCATATGCGTGTTCTATTAATAATAATAATAATAATAATAGCATTTGTATAGCGCCCTATTTAAAATAATTTACTCTAAGGCGCTGAACAGACACTATTTCAGATATACAAGTAGTTAAACACAACACAATAATCATAAAAACATAAAACCTTAAATCATTCTAAGAGATCGTAACTAGCATAGTAGTAAGCTAAAATTATAAGCTGCTTGACTAAGATCAAATTGAGATCACATTAAAAATTTTACACAATACAGGTTGTGCCCAAAATAAATAGTCTGTTACGAACATTATTTATAACGAGGTAAGCTATAACATTGAAACAAGGATATCAACAGTCTCGTTTGAAGTAAAAGATTCGCAAGTTTTATAGGGGCGATAACTGACCTTTTCTTCATATACAATTTATTTATTATCAACGATTGGATTGATCATCTAAGTGAAGAAAGGTAGATTGTAAAAAAATGTCATGTTGCTCAGTGAAAGCAAGTTTGAAAAAATATGCTTTTTTAATTAAGCAATTTGCTCTCAAATACCTCCAATTAACACAAAAATAGTTATTAAAAACCTAAGATATCGTTTACTTTAGATTTTAAACATATAAGTTAAAATAACAAGGAGGCAAGCATTCTCTATCCACCTTGAATAAACGTCTCTCGCGAGACAGAAGATTTGTGTTTGAATGGTCGCCATGCTTATTTTTGGACAGGATATTCTTATCTACCCATTCTGTTGCCGAGATTTTACCATTTCTGATAAATGAACTGTTCTTGTTATGAAAATTAAGTTACATGGAAAAACTATAACACTCAGAAAAATCTTTCAGCTTTTGTGACAGAATGCTACGGAGTGGGTCAGGTGACCGCCAATATCACGTGATTCGCACATGCGCAGAACGGTTGTTGATGTGCATTAAAATCAGAAAGGATTAATTCAAAATAAAATCAACACTGAAACCAAATATGGTTTCTTTTATGGAAGTTATTCAATTAGTTAACTAACTTTTTGATCATCCTTCGTATATAAACATTTGAGTTAATTTTTTATCTGGTGATGAAATCTTTAAACATGTGCGTTTCATATACTGCAAAATTTCAAAGAAAAAAGGTGTTTTAAAGAACAATAGTTCCCCCAAAATGTAAGATTACAGGATATGAATCATTATTTGCCATTATAACAGTCCTTTGACAGATTAAAAATCCATTATCTGTTTTGCTCTCAACCACATGCATACAAATACATTTCAAGACTGATGGCTTTGGATTTTAGTAAATATCATCAAATTAACAATTAGATAAGCATTTATGCTGTATCTATTTCATTCAAATATATAATTTGATATTAAAGTTAAAACCGTTCATGTAGATCGACAAATACACCTTAATTTTCTAAGTGAAATAATAAGAGCCAAATTAGATTCTTTTTAAATGACAGGAAAAAATATAACGTTAGGCATGTGTTGCAATCGAATTTAACACTGACTTAATCAATCAACAGAAATTCATCGTTTGTGTTCCAACAGAGTTTATAAAACCTAATAGTAAGGTGAACACCTTTGTGTCTGATTTGCTCCTTGATCAGATATCAAAAGTAAAATCATGCAGTGTACCTCAGAATTAAAATTCATTCAACTTCAGAGTTGATTTCATCACAGTATGAAGGGATATAATTCATACAATATCTTCTGTCGTAATCAATATAAATTTATTTTCTCAATGGTTCATGTTATTGAATAGAACGCAAATAATCAATAGCACCGTTTGATTTATAGATAACTTTAAATTTATGTCAGTCCCTGTGTTTCATTGAATTAATAAATCCTTCTCAAACAGATTTGAATGTGCGTAAATTCTTGTATTTCATTTTATCGGAGAGAATTCCGTTTAAGTTTTGTTATGCGCCCGGATCGATAGATCCCAGGCGTATATTGTTTTTGTCCTGTCTATTTGTCTGTTTATCTGTTTGTCTTTCTGTCTGTTGTCAACTTTAACCTTCGCCATAACTTTTGAACCATAAGAGATAGAGACTTAATATTTGGTATGCATACTCCACTAATAAAGTCCTTTCAAATGACATCAAGGTCAATGACCTTGTGACCTTGACTGTGACCTATATGCTAAAAATAGTTTTTTTCCACTGTTTATCATAACTTTTGAACCATAGGAGATAGGGACTTCATATTTGGTGTACTTACTCCACTACTCCATCTTTCAGACGACAACAAGATCAATGATCTTGTGACCTTGACTGTGACCTGTATGCTAAAAATAGCTTTTTACATTTTTTTGCCTTAACTTTTGAATCATAGGTGATATAGACTTCATATTTGGTATGCATACTCCACCAATTAAGTTCCTTCAAATGACACCAAGGTCAATGACCTTGTGACCTTGACTGTGACCAATATGCTAAAAATAGATTTTTTGAACTTTGTTACCGCCGGGCGCATAGTGTTTTACAAACACATCTTGTTTATGTTTGTTTTTCTCAATTCATTCAGCAAAGCTGCACGTGTATCATGAAAATATTTATAGAAATCGGTAAATATCGTCGCTGTAAGCATTTATTGTACGTGACACCATTGCATTTAATGCATGTGCACCCATTCTTCTTTACTTAGATAATTAACCTGCTGAATGCAGGTTTTGGTATTCAAATAAAGCAGAATTTGTGTAAAATCTTATTCGTGAAATGAAGAAAACACTTATATGTATATCGACGACGTATTGTCCATTAACAATGGTAATTTCCATTCCTACCTAGGTACGATATATTCTTGTGAGCTTGAGACACATCTGTTTCATACTTGGAAATTTTACTTGAAAAAAAAAAACGTTTATAATCTAACAAGATATATGATACTATATGTGATGACGTTAATTTTTCTTTTGTCAACTTATTCAGCAATATACCTTCATATATCTCAGTTGATTCGATATGCAAGAGCATGTTCTATGTATGAACAATTTCTAAAACGAGATAAATTATTGACAAGCATGTTGATTAAAGAAGAATATCAACTGTCTCGTTTAAAGTCATCATTCCCCAAGTCCTATGGTCGATACAATGACCTTGTCAGCAAATACAATTTATTATTGAGTCAAATGTTGACTGACGTTTTTCATGCTAATTGTTAGTCTATTATTTATACACTGAATTGAAGTCGGATTTTTCCGTTATTTCCTGATCATAACAAGGAGCACATGGCGGGTGTGACCGGTCAGCTGGGGATGCTCACTCCTCCACCTGATCCGACCTCTGATGTTTTGGAGGTCCGTGCTCACTCTTCTCCTATTTTGTATTGTTTTATGGACTTTTAGATTGAATACTGTTCGTTATCTTCATATCCTTCCTTTGTCTCTCTCTCATTTTGAAGAATTAAACATGTATTGTCTTTATAGGCAATATCACGATGTTGTAAGGAATTGAAGAAAATCTTATAAGATTCGTTTTAATCAGTTTCATTATCAAAATTATACAATGTTATTATAAAGATACTAGTATTCTTTTATGCACATGCAACAGACAAAGCTCCTTCATGAACAGGTATTCAGAAAAAAATCAAGTTTGTATATTTTTGTTTTACCTAGTTTCCTAATGATTAACACTTATATGATTAAAAAAAATAAGTTGTAAAATTCCATTCTACTTATAACGTTTACTGTATCTATTCAATTAGTTAAAAAAAAAGACTGCTTCCAGCCTTTTACAGTAGGTTAATTTGTGTCACAAACAACCTCTCTAAGACAAGAGAGATAACTCTACATTTAATTTGATTCAATTTTAAATTTTGCTTCAACTAAATTACCGTATAAGTGGAAATTTTAGCGAGACGCAAATTTAGCGATTTGTCCATAAAAACTGTCAATGTATTTTTAGCGAGATGTTATATAGGCATTTTTTAAATGCACACTAAAGAAGCTATTACAAATAAAATGCAATCAATTTCAAGCAATATTCAATTTTAGCGATCTCGTTACCCTTGCTTATAATGCCAAAATTAAATCCTCGCTAAAAATTCTACTTTCATGGTATTATGTTGCTGTCTACTGAATATCGTCTAATCTTTGTGAAGTTATTTATGTTGGTGAAAACAAGGGTTCACTTCACAAAAGATATTTAAACTATTTAAACACAAGACAACACAATGTTCAAGGCTCAACAGGTTTTAAAATCCAGTAAATAAATAAACACCTTTATTCTTTACAACTGGTCCTACAAAAACCAAAGTAAAAAACCTCAGCAATAAATACCATATATGTATTCAAGCTCTGCAGCCAGTTTGTGCCAATATTCGCCAATATAAGTTCAAAAATTCCTTTATTATATATCTAAAACATTTCCTCATATTTTTAGTATCAGTATTTAAATTAACGCCTGTGCTGGACGTGTTCAATATCGCATCATTCTGATGACCCCCGAGCATTATGAATTGCTTTTTTAGGTTTTAATAGGTTAAATATGTACTAAAATTCTAATAAGTATTTCATTTTTGTGCAAATAATAAAGAAATCTTACCGAAATACCACTCATTTAATTTAACTCAAAAATATTGATGAACACACATTACTACTGTTTACCTCAGTGGAGAAAATACAATCTAACAGAATGTGTATCAAATTATATCTATCTTTTAAAATGTGTACAATTCATGATTTGATAACAGATTTTCTAATAGGTGTTGCAATGCAGCTTGCAATCAATTTAGATCGCCGGGCAGAATGCTCCACCTGATGAAAACACCAAGAGAATAACAACTATTAAGTATGCAGTGTAGAAATTACTTTTTTCTACAAATTAAATACAATGAGATTTTCATTTATACAAGGTTTTCAAAATAGATAGTTAGTACATATTTTAAACCCACAAAGCTATTGCTCCAAATGTTATCCCTTCTCGCGCATATATTGATTAATTTAGTCTGGCATGCTTTTTAAAAAGATGTTACTTGTGTCTAATTTCATGTCACAAAAGGTAAAAAGCTTTTATGAGACAAGAAAAATAACTCTTCATGATTTATCTCGTCAGGTTTTACTTCAAGAGTTTTTCATAACTTTATTTTTAAGATAATTTGCTGTTTTGATTTCAGTAAAACTATCAGTTATTCAAATCGGATATCCAAAATTAATTTCAGTCAAAAGAATTCATACGCACTGTTTGTGAACTCAAAAATACATATATGTCTATAACTTAAAAAAAGTCAAAACTAGAACAAAACCTATACTTTTCCTCTCTATATGACACATTGACAAATTATCATGTTTACACAAAAATGGCTCTGCTATTATTTCTACTTTCAAAGAGAGTTGCTGAAATTGTTTCCTGGATTTAATTATTTATTTACGGTTAAAGAAATACCAAATGCATTCATTTCAAACTAGTGTCAAAAGGCCTTCCAATTGTAGCTACATTCCTATTGAGTTGGACTGTTACAGGTAAAACATATTAAAAACCACCTTTGTAATAATGGAAAGATTAAAACAAAAAAGGGGAGAGGTTATTTACTTTTAAATTATTTGAAAATTGGTAATAGGTCTTTTTTTCCGAAATATGAGGATATTACTCCTCTTGACGTTTCTTTCAAAATATGCTCAATTGTAAGCCATTTTTGGAAAAATTGTCTTATCGTCTACACCGAAATAAAAATATAAGGAATGAATCTTATTTCAACCAATGTTTTACTATATAACATTTTTTTTAACCGTAAGGTATATCTACGTTATACATGTAGTGCATTATATAAATGAAACTTCACTACTTAAACGTTATCATTGACATTTTAGCATATTTCAGTGACTTGTTTACGTGAATTGAAGTACATGAAACTTTATTCAATTTAAAAACATGAAATTGTAAGAGTGGGAACATCTTAAACATAAAAGCATAATCTGTTAGATGACGAATATATCCTTCTATTATTTATATCAGTTGACAGTTTTGATCGCCATTAATTCGGAACTTTTGAAATGTTCCTCTGGGATTTCCGGATCAGAGGTTTTGAGATGCTCCCCAGGATTTGTCAATGTGAGTGGTTGGTGTTTCTCTTTCCACAAAAAACCGACGTCCATGTTGAATTCCAGTGACTTCTGTCACCAACAGGGAACTCACTTGGTCGTCATAGACTCAGAGGAGAAAGAAAAAGTACTCACCAAATATATTGAAAGTCAGGGAACAGGGGAGGATCTCTTTATGAAATTGCACTGTAAATCTTAAGTCAAATTAACCGTCATGTACAATGTAGATATATAAGTGTTTATTTATTTGTATAATCTAAATATCGATAAATCGTAATTTGACATCGAATACCTAAATACCCTAAACATACTCTAAATCTAAAGTTAAACACTCGAATATTTGATTTTAAATTGAACCAACCACCCCACCACACCCCCCATCCAACCCCCACCCCCCAAAAAAAGAAGAAGAAACAACTCATACGAATTTAAAAATAGATAAGAGGAAAATTGCTCAGAAATTACTTATAGCAAAGTGTATACTGGAAATAAAATATTTTTTTTTGTTTCAGAGATGAATCTTTATAACATATATCAAGAAATAAATATAAGTATGAGAGGAAAAGGGGGGTAGGAGAGAGAGAAAGAGGGATATATGACTTGGAAAAGTGTTTACCATTAAATCCTCGGAAATGCTTTTGTTCTGAATATGCTAGCTGCGGAACTGTAGCTCTCTGAGTAAAAAAATGAACGTAATTCGAAGCTACATTAATCTGTTCTACAACCTTCTGACAGACATAACCTACATCATGCTCTCACATAAACAGACATAACCTACATCATGCTCTCACTTAAACACACATAACCTATATCATGCTCTCACATAAACAGACATAAACTACATCATGATCTCACATAAATAGACATAACCTACATTATGATCTCACATAAACAGACATAACCTACATCATGATCTCACATAAACAGACATAACTCTATCACATTAACAGTAAGTCTATTACATTAACGGGAACTGTTTTACATAAACAAGAACTCCTTAATATTATCAGGAACTATATTTTATTCACAGGAAATCATTACATTAACAGAAACTCTGTTACATTATTAGAAACTCATTAAATTCACAGGAACTCTATTACATTAACAGAAACCTATTACATTAACAGGAAGTCTATATCATTAACAGAAACTCTATTACATTAACAAAAGCTTTGCAACATTTACAGGAATTCTACTACATTAACTGGAACTCCTGACATTAACAGGAACTTTATCACATTAACATGAACTGTATTACATAACCAGGAACTCTATCACATTAACATGAACTCTATTACACTAACTGAAACTCTATTACATGAACCAGAACTCTATCACATTAATAGGAACTCTATTACATAAACCAGAGCTCTATTACAGTAATAGAAAACTTATTGTATTAACAGGAACTCTATTACATTTACAAAAAACTCTATGAAATTAACAGGAACTCTATTACATTAACAGGAAATACTATGCTTACAAAGTAAGGACTATATTCTAAATTCATTTTCTCACTTTCCAGTATGTGCAGATTTCATTAAGCATGATGTAAAAATTTCTAAATATAAACACATTCCTAATGCAAAGGTATATACAGCAACATGAAAAATGCATTGTTTAGATTTTTTCACGTTACATTTTACAAATACCAAACATTTCATATTTTAATGAGACCGAGTCTAATTACTGTATTTCTGCCAAAGGTATCTCGAATTTTTTTTTCTGTTATTCGCAGCACAGTTAAGATAACAGTAAGGAGGCGGGGCCTAATTTGTACGGGAAATGTTTACTATGACGTCACACATAATATAAGGTCTTCAAAATACCACAAAATGAAATTATTTGCTATTTCAAACAGCTGGATATCTATATACTACATACAAACTTACTAATACATGCAGTTTTGTCGTTTGTTAAATCCCACACAACAGTATATAAACGATGCATCGATCGCAATGCACTTGTCAATGTGACGTCATCTCGCAAAAATGACGCAGTTTGTACACAGTGACAGGCTGATCAAGTCACATTTTGTACAATGAAAAATGTCTTTTGTTCTCAAATAAAATATTATTTGCAGTTAAATAAAAAGCCGTTAACTTGGATGCGATGTCTATTTTAGTATTTTATTTATAAACTGTAAGTGCATTCTCCAGACAAGCAATACTATCGTGTGTTTGTATGCAGATTCATTGAAAAAGTAATGAAAGGGCCCCAATAAATCAATTTATTGCAAGGGCATACCCTCAATGTATCTTGTCAAAATTTTACACATAAACTCAAGAAGCATTAAGATATTTGAAAAGTGCTGCGAACCTCTTGAATTCTTGCAAATAAATTAATTATAGCTATATTTAATGTAGTTGACCAGCAAAATATTCAACCTGCCGTCCAACAAATCAAATTTTACCAATTAAAAAAGGGAATCTATATAGGTTCGCAGCACTTTTCACAAACTACATATAGTGTTGAAAAGGATTATAAAATAAACTAAAAATTTTAACTTGGTTATGCCCTAGCAATATTGAAATTTATAGATGACCTCTAAACTGCAAGTAAAATTGCTAAAGTCATGTTACGTCGACATCACATGACTTTTCTAAATAAAAAATCTAAATGTCCCCAACATGTAGATTTAAATCACATTACATTTTTTTGATATCAGTGAATTCCTAAAAAGAATCGCCCATCCTAATACAGTATCTATTTTTTATCTTAAAAAATCGCCGATATTTCCATTTGTAACCTTAACTGTGCTGCGTTGTTTTATGACTAAAAAAAAGGAATGCTTACCGTCCCGATTTCTTTTGGGGTCATCTCAAGTGTAAATTGTTACTATTGAACCCTATGGGAAAATGTTTGAAAAGCGCCAAATAATTCATTTTTTTCATATTTCTTTTAATTTTTGTCCTAGAGATTTCTTTTTAATTAAAGTAGATGGAAGTTGTAGTTAAAAGTCACAAAATTATGAAATTAAGAAAAAAAAAACCATCTAGTTTGTTTAGGAATTAATTACGAAATTTATTTTTTCAATATAGCCCAATTTCTCTAAAATGACCACATTAATGCAAATCAGTGCAGATGAATAATTGGCACACAATTGTAACGGTAAAATAGCATTTTTTTTATTGCTGGTATTTTTCTTTGGATGGTCTGTCATCAGGTTGTAGTATAATATCCATTGACGTCCTGAGTATACAAACGCCATTCTCCAGTGTCATGCATTTCTTACAAATCGGAAAATGTTGACGTCGTTAAGGCCATTTCAGCATATTTTTTTCTAATTGATATCGTAAAAATCACCCTTTTAGACCAGTAAGGATTTTTAAATAATGTTTATTTTGTAATAAAATAAAAACAAATTGGCTTAGGTGTACTGTTGCACTAATGACTGCATGAAATAAATAAGCTGCGCCAAGTCATGCGCACTCGGTTAGACTCGGTCTCGTTAAATATGTACGCAGGCAATTTATCAACAGATAACACAAAAATACACTGAAAGGTTGTATACAGAACTTTTTAATGTGCAGTGTTTAGAGCATCCTTAATGCTAGACCTCTACCATTTAGTTTCCATTCAGTGAAACATATGGAGAAAACGAACAGTTTGCAAGATCCATATAACAATACGAAGTAGGAGCAGAGCAAATATACAATAATTTCACTGACCTTACCATTATCTAAATGATATACTAGCAGTTAAAGTAAACATTTATATATAATAAGCAGATAAGATTATACTAAAATTATGCGTCCTTGACCTCTGTACATGTAAGATTCCTCTAGGTTCCTTGCCACACAAGAAAGCTAATCTGACCACGCCTCCAGGATTCGCCATTAAGTTTTCGTCACTTCCAGGAGCGGGGATGGGCGCATGGGTGAAGACCTTTGTTCCGAAGTTCACGATCCTTGGTGTTTCTGAAGGACTTATTCACACTGTAGACAAGAAGGAAGATTTTTATTCCTGGCAGGTAAAATCATAAAGAGAATAAAACAAAATGAAAACTTGATGAAGTTGCATATTTTAGTTACACATTCCTAGTTCCCTGTCGGTGAAACCCAATGGACTAAAGGTTTCCTCTGCTTTGGTCCCCTGTCTGTCCGCCTGTATATTTGTCTAGCTATCTGTCTGTCTGTTCAACTTGTTTTTCTGCACTTTTTCCTCCTACTTGAAACCCTGGCAAATTTGATCTGATTTTATGTATGTAAGTTGCCGATCTAGTTTTAATTTTGTTACGCTTCAATGATCCTTGCATTTTTCTAAACACTTCCAGACATTGAGCTTATTTCTGGTATATGTTGCTTGACCTTGATGAGTTATTGATCTTTTTTTTTTCTTCCACTTCAATGATTTCTGAAAAAAAAAATCAATTTTAGAGGGAACAAGATTACATTCGCCTGTAGGGGACTGGTATTGCTAATACAACACTCTCACAACACTTTATTTTTAGATTCTTTTATCTCTAAATATTCATTACCTCAAAGTTATTTTGATCAACATGGATCTGATTGTAATCAAGTATAAAATATATAACATATTCTGAACTAAAATATATTCTTAACCAATATGATCTTATTGTTTTCAAAGGTAGATAAACAGGGGACCAATGGTACTTACAACATAGATGCAGAAGATCCGGTCTGTAGTAACTGGTTACGATTCGTTAATTCTCCCGCCAAATACATGTATCAACAGGAAAACGTCATTCCCATCAAGTGCGAGGGCATCATCGTCTATATGACGATATGGGAGGTTTTTAGGCGTAAACTGCATACATCCGGATAATGAAAGAATACATTTTATGGTTAATTGTTTCCATCCGGGTATTTAAACAATCTTCTTATCAGTTCTTGACCATATACAATGAAGTCTTTAAAACATTTTTATGCCCGCATGAACAAAGTTTCGGGGGTTTATAGTGTTGGTCGTGTCCGTCCCTCTGTCTGTCTGCCTGTCTCTCTTTCTCTCTCTTTGTGTGTCTCTCTGTCTGTTTGTCTGTTTGTACGCAAAAACTGTAATACTGCCCATAGCTTTTGATTTAGTGGAGCTATGACTATCATATTTCACATGTGTATTTTTTTGTGACAAGACCTTTCCTAGGGTACCACATAATTTGACATTTTGACCTTGATCTAGGAGTTTGACCCAGTTTTACATAAAAATACAAACTTTTACTTTGGCCATATCACTTGAACATTGGATACAAGGGTTGTTATAATTTACATATAATTCACATATATTTTGTTAAGAGACCTTTCATTGGATACCAACAACTTTGACCTTGGAGATTTTAGTACTTGTGGAAAAACTTGTATCCTTGTTATAACTTTGTTGTAACCTTGATTATAACTTTTGAACGGTAAGGCCTAGGGCTTTCATATTTCACCTAATTGATACTTGTGACAAGAAATTTCATTTGATATTAAAATTCTTAACCCTTTGACCTTGACCTTGGAGTTTAACACATTTTTACACAAAAAATCTAACTTTAACTTTGGCTCAAATTTTTCAATGGCAGCTTCTAGGAATATCATATTTTAAATATCAAATCTTCGTGACAAGAGCTTTCTATTGAAACCAACAATTTAAACCTTTTGACCTTAAAAATTACGCATTTACAAGAAAACTTTACCTGGCCATAACATTTAAATTGTAAGATTTAGGTCTTTCAAACTTCACTCATGTAGTCATTGTGAGATGGCTTTTCATTGGATTTCAACACTTTTAACACTTTGAATTTGACCTTGGTTTTTGACCTACTATTTACAAACAAATCGGAGTTTATCCTACCTTTAAAAACGCTTACCGTGGCCGTAACCTCTGAACAGGTGGTGCAAGGGTTTTCTATGTCATATTTGTATTTTTTTTTTTGGAAAGGCCTTACTTTATGTACCAACATATGTGATCTGCATTTAAGAAACCTTAACCTTCGCTATGTTGCCATACGGGGGCATCAGTGTTTCACAAACACATCTTGATATTGCATGCTGTTGTTTCTTGGAAGGATTTAAGACGTAAACCCCATACACCTGGGTATATACGGAAACAATTAATTTATAACATGCTTTCATTTTTATCAAATGCATACCATCACAAAAATATTTTTAAAAAATTTCTCTACAATGCAATTGAGTAAAAAAATGATACTCTTTAATCAAGAAATATGTAGATTATATTTTAACACCTTTGATAAAAAGTTATTCAGATTTTTTTTTTTTTTTTTGCTTTCTTCAAATCTGATTTTAAACTTTAAATAAAGAACTGCACATTAAATCTGGAAAATATATATCTGCAGTGTATCAAAATTTTTCATTTTTAATTTCACCCATAAACATTATATTCCTATGTTATTCAAATTGAAATAAATTTTGGCCTAAGTTTGCTTATGCTCGTTAGAAAATATTCTATTGTTACACATACCACGACGCAAAAAAAGATAATACTTTCCCTTCAAATGTCTACTGAATCTGGATACAGCGGATCAAATTTTATAATTTTTAGAGCATTCAGGATTGAAAGCAACAACTCATATTGTATCGCTGGTGTTTCAAATTTGAAGATTATATAATTTTTTTCTTGTCCTTTTCTGTAGAAGTTTATCTCAATGGTTCATATGATTTCGTGCCAATGTTTTGACATTTGACGACAATGAAAGACTCATTTTTGATAATTGGACACCAGTGACGTATCAGAACTGGAATCCCAACGATGAGGGTGAGACAGCAGTTGACCCAATTTTTGGCCTCCTTTTGACTTATCAAACGACGGCAGGTGGCGCTGGGTGACTGAGAGAAACTACACGTACTATACGGGAGAAGACGGACTAAAACTTCCCTTTATTTGTGAGGATTCTCCATTTTATTTGGAGCCTGAAGAGTGTTCTGTTACATAATGATTCATTTTATTTTAATTAAAATAAACATTTGCAATCATTATCTTTTGTTAAATAATTTCATTAAGCATGGTTTATAAAGTTCTAAATCATTAAATGGAGTATTCTTAAGTTAACGTTGGATCGTATATTCGACTCCTCGGAAGTCAATTAGATTTATCCTCGGATCGTACACTCCTCTCCTTGGAAGAGATCTAGATTTATCCTTGGATTGTATATTTGTCTCCTCAGAAGAGATCTAGGTTTATCCTCATGTTTTGAATAAACTATGAATAGCATGTACACAAAGACAGACAGTGCATTAGGGTGAACTCACCGCGCATCGGACTCATACCTTGCTTCGGACAACTTTAGGCAATAAATTCTCTTTCAACTTAGGAGTTCCGTGTATTCATTTGTTTCTGTCTTAAAGCTGAAGATTCAAATTCTTTAATGATACCGATTGTTATTATTATGTTATGATAAAAATACCCCGAGAATGGCCTTGAAGTTACGTCATATTTTACATCATCAAAGGGGAATAACCAGAAAATTATGATTTTGCGATTTTTAGAGTTATCGTTCTTAAAATTGGACTTCAACGGAACGAGTCGAACTTTGTTAAATAAAGTCAAAGATTGGGAATTTTACATAAATTCTAAAGAAATTTCACTTCAATGTTTGTATTTTTCTTTTTAGAGCTGGTTTTCACTAGCATGTTCATTTTCCGTACATCGGACACAAATTAACAATGCATCGGACACTACCATTTTCATACAGAACCCAGCTGATAGGTGTTTCTTGCGGAAAAAGAAAATAAAAACTCTATATTTTCAGTCAAAATACAAGTTATCGATATATGACGTCTGGAATTTGACTCAATTTATTTCTACAAACCAGAGCATGATAAACAATGAAAAAAGGCGCGAATTACCGCATAATAAGCATTTCAAAGCATTTCTAAGGCAGAGTGAGGTCTCTTGAATCATTCTACAATTGTGCAACAATATCGTCAATTAAATTTAAGTTGAGGGTTATTTCTTAGATAGAGATTAAAAAAAATATCCATATCAAGCATTTTAAAGCACTTTGATTAAGGTATGATAATTTTCCGGTCAAAATACCGTCTGTTCGATGCATGGTAAACAATGTCCGACCCATGGTGAATTTTGAGTTATTCCAAAAAAGTCGATTTTTGAGGATATTTTCTCAATAACGGGCATATAATTGTGTCCAAAATTGATAATTTAATCACAAACTAAACGTTAGATTCCATTTTGATAATTTGCCGTCGGTAGCGATATCGCTAGACCTTGTTGAAGTACAAGGGTATCCGATGCATGGTGAATTCACACTATATTGTTTCGTTATTCGTCTCTTTGGAAGAGATCTTGATTTATCCTCATGTTTTAAATAAACTATGAATAACATGTACACAAAGACAGACAGTGCATTATATTGTTTCGTTATTTTCCCAAGGAAACTGACTGGGATCTCCTCTCACTATACAAACAAACATTTTAGAACAAAGTGTTGTTTTTAAAATTTCTATCTGTAATCCAAAAAATAAGGGGCAAATATATTTTCCTAGGACGGTCGGTCCAGTTGTCTGTTTGTTTGTGATTTTTTCCAATGATTTATCTGTAAGTGGGGAAATCAATTAGCCCTGACTACAGCCTTTAATTGGTTTGAGCTATTAGTTTCATATTTCACAGGTTTTTTCTTTAGTTTGACGGTCAGTTTGAAATTTGGAATTTAAATCAAGTGATATCATATTCCTTACGCTCATATTTTGATAAGACCTTCTCCTGAGTACAAGAAGTAATGACCTTTAACCTTGATCTTATGGATTTGACCTACTTTTCAAAAACGTTAACTTTGGACGTATTTACTGAATATTTTTTGCTAGGGGTTAACTATTTTACCGGTTCATTTCTTGTGGTAAAAGCTTCTCTTGAATACATATATTTTATTTTTATTTTTTATCCTTTTATTTGGACATCAGACTTTGACCTTCTATTGAAAAACTTTGGTGATAACTTTTGAATGGTTGATTCAATGACTTTTTTTATTTCACCTGTGTATTCTTTCTGAAATTCTTTTGGGTATCATCAGTATTGACTCCTTGATCTTGTCCAGTTTGACCTACTTTTGAAAATCTCTAACTTTGGTCTTCAGTACTGAACTGTCGCTGCTTATTTGTTTTTTATTTTAGAAGGTAGACTCATTGTGAGGAACTTTTCTTTTGGTACCAAAACTACTTTTATATTGACCTTGGTGTTTGACCTGGAAACGACATCATTCATCATGAGCCTCTTTGTTTCACAAATTTATCTTGAATTTTTATCATTACCTCCTAAAACTTTTCCTAT